>JAYJMB010015911.1:0-30165 GCA_036873735.1 Pouteria campechiana
CCCCCCCCCCCCCCCCCCCCCCCCCCCCCCCCCCCCCCCCCCCCCCCCCCCCCCCCCCCCCCCCCCCACATGCATTTACTTTATTGATAAAGATGGTTTATCATCATTTATTTGTATTTTTTTTATAAATTTTCTATTATATAAATTAAATAAGTTATAGATTGAGTTTTTTCATTAAACAACTTCTAAAATATATGAAAATTGATTTTTTTTTATAAATTATTTGCTTTTAATTATTTTACATATTATTTAATAGTAATAACAATTAATTAATTTGATTTTTTTTGTTCTAAATGTGAATTTAGATTCATCTTGATTAATTATGATGTTTTATGAAAAATTTTCTAATTTTTATTTTTATTCATTTTTTATATTTAGCGAAATAGTTCAACGAAATTATTGATAATTTATTTGAAATTAGCAAAATTTTCTCCTTTTAGGCTTAGCAAAATTTTTCCTCTTGGTGAAATTGCGAACACTGGGATGAAGATACTGTCTGACTCAGTAATTTATATGCCAATAGTTTCAAATTTGGTGTTTCTGTCCTATAACAATTCCACCATTAACCTATGAAAGAAAATTTGGATTTATCAGTAATTTAAAATAAAAAAGTAGACAATATATCATTAAATTAATATCCTTTACTTACATGGCATTGCTTTGCTTTTTGATTGGATTGTTACATTCATTCTAAATATCCCTTTCGTATCTTGAAAGTACATCAACTATAACATTGAAGAAAATAAATATTATCAATATGCAATTCTTAATCAACAGACTATTCTTGAAATAATATAGGTATATTAAGTTCTATGAAATTACGTCACTTATAAGATCTCCGGCATTGGGATTGTTGAAAAAAAACTTTTCAAAAACTTTAAAAACCGAGGTGCCAAGCTGGGCATCCTAACTTAAATGTCGCTCATAATGATACTCGAGATTAAATTAATAAGCTGCATAAATTAAAAATTAAAATTTAAGTTAGTTAATGTAAATAGGAAAATTCTATACATATTTTATGAAACTGGACTTATTAAATCACATACTCACCATCAACATGTAGGGGATGATTTAGTATGCCCTCCTAACGAGCTTTTATAATCTAGAACACCCAATCTACACCTTTAGAATTGTTCTCTTTGATTGCTTGCATCATTAAACGAATGAACTCGTAGATGAAACCGATGGATGGATATGTGTAATTATCCACTATCCTCAGAACTCAGTAGATAGGTTCTAGTATGCCCAATACTCATATTTTGATGCCTTTCCATATTTTGATGCCTGCCATTCGTCCGAGTTAAAAGCTGTGGTGAGGGCTTGATGAGCTTTGTACAAGCTTTTTAGTGAAATATAATTTGTAGCAAATCTCATCTTTTTAGGATGAATAATCTCTCTATCATATCTGGATGTCATGTGAAATATGGAAAGAACCCAATTGTGATTGCATATAAACTTGGTCACCGTATGCGCATTTTTTATTTTTTTTGCACAGCTGGATGACGACCAATATTTTCGAGCATTAGATCAATACAATGTGTAACACAAGGGCTCCAATAAAAAGAGTATCTTTCTTCCATTATTTTCCTAGCTTTTTTATAGGCACTCTCACTATCAGTAACAATCTGCACTACACGATCTGCACCGACCTATTCAATCATTTTCTCTAATTCTTGTTTGATGTAATGGGCATCCTTTACATATGCCAATGCATCTACTGACTTTATGAATGCTGATATCCCTCTGCGGTATACCATAAAATTTATGATGAACATTTTTGTTGGGCCCGTCCATCCATGACATATAATGGTAACTACATAAGTATCCTAACGGTGCTTTTGACTATTAATCTAATCATTTATCTCTGTCACCTTGTCCTTGAAATACTTTCCATAAATTTTCTTTCTTATGTGGGGTTTTACATGTCCCCCATCTCTTTGAGTAACAACTACAAAGTTCTTAAATGCAACTGTATTTGTTGCATGTACTGGAATTGCATTGTAAATTAAAAAAGTTTGATCCAAACTTGCAAAGCTGGCCAACAGTGTCCCTTTCCTTATTGAATATTTTATTTATTTTCTTTTGTACTCCACCCACTTGCCTATACAAATTAGGTTCATCCATTTTTATACTCTTGCTACATTCAAATTATCCCATAATTCCACCCTTTACCCCACCCCCACCCCCACTAGTAACCTCCCTAATAGACCCGTGGAACATTGGCCTATTCCCCTTTAGCTGAATCATTTGCTTCCTTTTCCATTGCTCTACTCTAGAGGCATGCATAGCTTTTCTCATCTTACCATTATTCTCTTCTTCATCTCCATCATCATCAACATCTACCACATTTGAAAATCCATATAATTTCTCAGAGATATTTCCCTAATGCTGTTTTTTGACTCCCAAAAGCTTACCCCTTGCACTAGAACCTTTTTAGTCAACTTTCTCACTTCTGGGGGCACCTTAAGACAAGTTCTAATATTTTTGTACCCTCCAGCTAAATGCTTCTTCAATCTTTTAATACCCCTAGATTTTATTTGCTAACCACAATAATTTCACCCTACTCCATTTGGATACTCATTTAATGGCTTCTCATGCTCCCGAGCGATATCCTGTGACTTAATTTTACTGCCTTTTTTCGTCCTTGAGCTCGACATAGTGAACCTATAAATAAAACTAACAAAGTTATAGAATAATTAGAATTAGTTATATAAAATAAATTCAACAAGAAAGGCACCAACCCCTTTTATACCTAAAATGTTTATGCATAAATTTATGATTCTAATTATACACAACTTTTTATTAGTAATTTTACAAAATTTTCTACCTTAACTTTGATATTATAATGTTTAAAAATCACAGGATAAACTATTTATTTTCTTAACTTACAAAAATATAAAAGTATATACTAAAAGCTAACGCTATAAATAATTTTATGACAAGGGACAACATAATTAATTTATTTTTATTGCTGTTAAATAATATTTATGTTATTTAAATTAAATAAATTTTTAAAAATTCATTTGTCATATGTTTAGAAGTTGTTTAAATAGAAAACCTAATTTATAAACCATTTTAATTTTTATGATAGAAAATTTATTGATAAAATGCTAAAAAATGATAATAAATCATGATTAGTTATTAAGAACAAATTTGATTTGGATGAAAATTAGTGATTAAGAACCCAAATGAGAAACTAATTAACACGTGTGGACGAATTGACCTCCCCTAGCAACTGACGCATGACGGATTGGCCTCCTAGCGATTGACGCGCGACCCTTTTGCCGTGATCGACGCGCGACCCTTTTGCCGTGATCGACGCATAGCAAGTGAATTTCATGCACCCAGCTTAGATTTCACACCCAATCATTGATTTTGAACACAGCCATTTTTGAACACTCCATTAGTGATTTCGAAGCTAGTTGAGTGGATTCGAAGGGCAAAAAAGAGGGTCATAGGCCCTATTGATAGAAGAGGGGAAGAGTTGCCCCTCTGTTCGTTGGATTTAAGCTTCAAAATGCATGTAAGTCATAACAAAAACGGATTTCGAAGCTAAAAAATCCATGTAAGCTTGAAAATCCCCAAAATGGAAGAGGACACTCTAGCTACAAGTGTCTGAACTCCTGATTGACTACCTAAATGTCGTTTTTTGCTTGAAAAATTATTACTAAGGGTTTCGAAAATGTGTATTTGGGAGATAAAAGTGAGTTTCGAATGAGTTTTGAAAAACATTACGGCTGTTGCTAGGGTTTCCCCCTTTTATTCCCACTTTCTCGCCACCGTTTCGGTGAGATTTAGCTATCTCGGTGAGATCTCATTGTTTCAGCGAAATTTGCCATTTTTTCCGATATTTTCACCTAACCCAGAAATTTGGCAACGTTCTCTTGTGAGAACATTTCGCCAGCATGCCTAATCGAAAATTTTGGCGAAATTTCGCTCAAAAATTTCGAGATTGCAAACACTGATCTTAAATATGCTGATTACTTGCATGTAGCTTGAATTGTTGGAAAACCTGGCTCTGATAGGTGCTTTGGCTGTTTCAGTTCAATTACTAAGTACTAACACCTGCTTGGGCCACATCAGCCTGGAAACCTGCTTAATGTGAAATACTGAACTAGCTTAATTAACACATAATTTTCTCTGGTTGGTTTTGGTCTGTACTGTTATGGTTATGTTTAATACCTGGTAAATGATCCAGTAATGAGTAATGACAGATTGTGGCATGCATAATATCTGGGAGTGGTTGACAGAACATCGTCATCAAAATTGGCTGCATGCATTAATGAAAATTTGTTAATTTGTGAAGAAAGAGGCCAAAGTTTCTCTTCTTTGACTACTCTCATATTATTTTCTTCATTGGATATTTATCAGGTAATGGATCACAGCACAGAATCAGAAAAAAGAATGAGTATTTCAGAATTTCTTGACTTCAAGCGAAAAAATAAGGTATTTTCTTGGTCTATTTCTTAATTTTGATAGTCAAAGTATGTTCTATTTCACTTCAATCTTTCCCAGTTGCAGTGTTGGAGAGGTTTTAACCCTTCTGAAATAAAAAAGAAATTTGACATATACTGACTGATTTAATTCATGAATTTGCTAGCAACCTCTTTTGCACAGTGTTTCCTCATTAAACTTTGTTTGCAAGTGGTATATTTTCTCCTGGATTTGTCTTTTGGCCTTTGTTTCAACTGTCTTTTTCCTTTTCTTCTTCTTTTTTTATGCTTGCATTATATAAGTGAAAAAACATTGTATTATACTTTTGTGCTCCTAAAATGTATTCATCCATATCATTGACTGTTGGATTTATGGTGCAGATACGTTCCTTTGTGGACAAGTTGATTGAGAGGCACATGGCAGTGAATCTGATGACAAAACCATAATGCTTTGAAGAGTGAATTGGAAAGTGAACTTTTTGCATGATACCTTAGCCATGAAATCATTCTTATAATATTCTGTTTGAAGATGGTGGTTCGTAAGGGTTGATGCTGATGGAACAGTGAAAACAACATTTTCCATATGGAATGCCGCCAAACATCAGTTATCTGGTAAGGTGCAGTGGCATCTCCTCAAACGGTTGGTGGCATCTCCTCAAATGGTTGGTGGCAATTGATACGTGAAAACCATCGACCTTTGTTAAGTGACAGTGATGTGCTACTCATTCAAGCTGAGCAATTCTAGTATCCCACTCCGAACAGGAAATTCATTTACAGAGGTGTCTGATTCTAGCCAAGTGCTTATAAAATGTGCAACCCTGACTCAAGCCCAACAAAAAATTCATTTCCAGGAGATTTTATGGTTCTGTGGTTAATAGCCTGCTTCTCAACATCAAGATGTTGGTCTCTGGTGAAATTGTTGTTTATGGTTACATCCAGCTAGAATTTGCCTTTCCGAGAAAAATCTATTGCCATGGGTTTGAAGCAATATGCTATATTCTTCCCAAGGGTCTGGAATGTTACCACTACATTTTTCATATCAGTTGGACCACCTGAAGAAATCACTTTTTCAATCAGAGGTTGTATTTTTAAAACCAAAATTATTATTCTTTCTTCAGGGATTGCCAAACCTAAGTTGCTCCGGTATGCTTTCATTGTACAGCTTGTGTTGATCCTGATATCAACATTTCACATGACAGTTTTTATTGCCTCCGTCAAGTAGATTGCAACTGTATCACAGTCTGAAAGAAAGCCTTTGTAAACTTTCATCTTTTCATTCTAACACTACAAAAGTTAGTTTTATTTCACTTATCATTTCCTCGCCTAGATCCACATTGGTGTACCTCCTAGATTATTTTTCAAGTGATTTAATGGCAGCTTGAAGGTTCTTTGTTCACACTCATCTGTAAACTAATGTGTAAACTCACTTTCATGAATTGTTCATGTCAAGTTCAGTTTCTGGGGTTTAAATTTCTTTTTTGTTTAATCTGTATTTAGCAATTTATATGGTATGGTATTTTAGAAACCTTTTGTCTTCCTCACACCCTCATTGGGGAGTTGGGGAAAGGTAGAGATCTTAAAAGGTGGGTGTTGCTTCTTGGAACTGTGTTTAGAACTTTAGACAGATCAAAGTGCAGACGAATGCCCATTTGTGGTTGGAGTGCTATGTTCAAAGACTGGATGTTTTTTGTTTTTAACTGATGGGTTCACAGAGAGATGTATGGTATCTCTCTGAATGGAGTTGGAAATGATATTTGTGATGCTCAGATTTTGAATGTAAAAAATGAGCTATGTGGTAGCAGGAAAATCAAATCTGAGAAACTTTCATATTACTGGAATGCCAATAGTTGACCTTGTTGAATGCACGGCTTGTGTGCAGTGCTATAAAAGTAAAATTTGTAGATTGAAATGGTCTGATTTTCATGTCTAGTTTAGAGAATCAGTTTTACAGGCTGCAAATGCCAAAATGCAACAGCGACATAACTAGATCTGATAAAAGGTTGTGCTCTGCCTGCATGATAGCTGCCATCCAATTGAGGGTTGATAAAATGTGAAAAATGTATGCTGGTGAATTTCAGTTCCCATTTATTTCTTGTATCCTTAGCTTGGAACTGAGAGAAAAATGCAGACACACATCTGAACAATCCTGATACAAGCCTGAAGCAGGAATAGTCCGGATGGCTTCCCAGATCTATTTGGAACATTGATTATGACGAACATTAGCAAAATTTCATGCAAGATATTTACCCAATGTGAGATTTACTTGCTGACCTGCATGTATAGCAGGTTGCTGACATGTGTCTCATATATATAAATTTGTCATATGGGTAGACTTCTCGTTCAATCACTAATGCCAGTTTGATCTGCTCAAATGTTGGGAAAATATTTGAGTATGACTTAACAAAGATAGTTTTAATTTTTCTGTTGTTCATATTCCCTTGAATATTATCTTCTGTGATGCTATCACATTGATGAGAGAGATGGTGATAATGTTGGCAACAATAATGAAAATCTTTGGTCTGCTTGAATGAGTTGTTTGTAGAATTTGTAGAACATCCTTGTGTAGTTCTTCTAGTTCAAACTTCAAAGATAGGCTGGTTTTGTTTGCTTGAATCTTGGGTATGTTTGAGAATGACTTAATGAAGATGTTCTAATTATTCAGTTTTTTCACTTCATGTCCTAGGTGATGATTGTGGTTTGCATTTTTTAGGGTCAACATGAAATGTGGTTTGCCCCAACAAGTCTATGTCATTGTTCTGTGGGAGGCCACTGATAACTGCAGTAGTGTGATCTTCATAGTCATCATCATCACTACTTTCATCAATGCTACTCACAATTACCTTGCAGTGAGTGAGATCTATATTATGCCTTTCAAGTTTGACACCTCACATTTAGTCAACATGTCGATGGTGTTTTTTGCTTGGTTACCCGATTGGATTTTAAGTTTGTAAAGCAGGTAACAGTTTGAGCCCTTGATTTGATGATGGCCTGCTTGTTTGTGATTGGAATAACTTGGCTAACAAGTGGGGCTAAATATAATTGTTGTGAGTTAATGTCACATTATCTTATTTTGAACACATTCCCAATCACTTGCTATATATATATATATATCCATATCCACATCAATCTGTCTACTTGCAGGGGAATGTTCAAGATTCAAGGAGCAAGGAAGGTTTTCTTGCACTTGATTTGTGTGGGCTATCATATTCATGGTTGGCATTTGCTATAACTGCAGACCGGGCACTGCTTGTTCTGCCCAGACCCCAAAATTATACCTGATATTTTGGAAGGGCTGCAAACGAGTAGGTCTCAATCTGAATGGGAATTCTCAACTGCTTCACATGATAATGTGGTATTGCCCCACTTGAATGTCCTATTAAGGTGATTATTGGGATTCTGGAGAAATGAATGGTGCCAATGTTTAATGGTTTGAGCATATATCATGGATGCATCAAAATGAGCCCACAAAAAGGTTAAAGCATAAAAGCTTAAAATGCTAGGATATGGATTTTGTAAAATGCTAGGAGGTCCCTGGTCCTTGATGTTAGTTCCTTTTCTTGATGAAAGGCCAGTGCTCATCATTCTTTTCTGAGAACCTTCTCATCCCTCCAGGTAGGCATGCTCTGTCATTTACCTTTGATTAAAATAATTTTCGCTGTGTGTTTGCATTGATAATAGTCTTTGCAATTCTTTTCCACTTGGTTATTCTAGTAGACTTGAGTGTCCTTCAATCCTTGCACTCAATGGAAATATTGTGTGTTGGTTTCTGAATAGTTCTGATAGCCATGTGCTAACCACTAATTTTTTGTGAGAAAGTATGAAACACCATGTTCCTGAATTAGATTTTACTCTGGATTGTGCTGTGTTATTAGGATACTTGTTTAGTTATTTGTGGAACTTTTTTTATGGTTGGTACTCGTTGAATATTTGACCGGGAAATGGAGAGCCGAGTTGTTAATATAGCAATATAGCTGCTGATGTATACATGCACACAAAGTTTGGTGTTTGATTTGAAGCAAAAGAGGGGTAAAAGCCCTTTTTGGTAAAATAAGTACAAAAGCTTCTTTCTCTCCTTTCTGTACTCATTTGACATTTGACTATCTATAATTATCATACCTTTTTCATTCATTAATCATCTTTTTTCTTAAAGGGTCCACATTTTTTGTCTTTTTTCTCTTTATGGTTGATATCATTCTTATGTTGATGGCATTATCACCTCCTCTTTTACACCTCTTTTGCCTTAAACCAAACAAATTGGAGAACTCCTGGCATTGGTTTAAATAACCAAATGAATATTAACATTGACCCCATCTTTCCAGAAGGTTCTGCCTGATTGAACATAACCAGGATTGGGCTAGCACAAAATGAATTTCTACAAGTAGAACTAGCCAGATTTCAAAGAGAATAATTCAGCTATGGTCATTGCCTCGTAATTCTCCTATAAAGAATTAGGTATAGCTGCACTCATCATCTAACTGTTACATTTTTCATTACCACTGAACATGTACATGTTTCCGGGGGGTATTTCTTGTGAATTTTGATTTTGAGATGGCTTGATGAACTACCATAATGTACCATGTACTTCCACAGTGCCAAAATAAATTTAGAAATTGAAACATTGACTGCTTTTTCTGAGGCATTTATCCTGGCTACTGTCAAGGTAGAGAGAAATCATAAATTCGTGTTTAAATTTAAATATAAATTTGAATATTGAATGCTAGAATGACATATTTTGTAGTATTTGCTGTTGACGATTGTGAATTAGGCTTATATTTAACATTTGGGTAATTTTATCATTCTGTTATTGCAAATTTAAAATATTATTAAATTTATTTATGTGTTCTATATAACATGGGCCTTGCTTCTCTGAGGGGCGCACCTTGCCTCTGTGCCTTGTACATGCCTCCCAAAGACCTTTGCAACTTAGTGTGCCCTATCTAATGCATCTAAAGAAACTATGTGTCAGCTATGATCTTTTTCTAACAATTGAAGGGTCTTCTTTTTCATCATCTCTGGATGTAACTCTTGTGTAATTCCTTGTTCTTTCTTGCAGGGTAGCATAAGAACATGGGTTAGGACCCTAAGCTGCCTCCATTAGTGAAAGCAGTTGATGAAGTGATGCCATCCTGCTTCTCAGTCACATTAGGAAGGCTCTATTGGTGTTCTAAGTTATCCAGTTAACATAACCTAACTGTGGTGCATTCCAACACTTTCATGCTGACTTCATTTGTGGCCTGTAGGATGAAAGTTTCAGCAGAGACAATGACACTTGAGTATCCTTGACGGTCTTTTACTTACACAAAATCAGATCAGGCCCATTCATCAGGTGAGCTACTTGTTGTAAGCAGATGATTGGCAATTTTGCTTGAATGATTGATGTTTTAGCATTTGGGGGTGACTTAGTGATATGTGTGCTTTCCCCCTTTTGGACTGGATCATTTACATTTTTGATGCTGCCTTGTGTACTTTTTGGGTTTGGTGCTCAGGTCACTAATTGCAGCACCTGTGGAGGCTTTTCTAGGTGCCCAAACTTCATATTGCTGCCTGTTTTGAGTTTCTGTTGAGTAAGCATTCCAGACTGAAAGCTTTGTAGCAACCAACCTTGGGCCTCTTCAGTTGAAGGTGGACCATTCCCGTTTCTCTATTCAACCATCCATCTAAAATTAAAATGTCATGAAGTACAACCTGGAGTAACTTTAAATTGGCTTTTATACGAGGAGAGATGTAGTAATGGAAGGGAGATTTTGATAGTTTGGTCATGCACAACAGCCTCAACTGGAATAGGTTGAGTTGGTGAAAGGTGAACTTAGGATGGAGCCTTCTGATGTGGTTGATTTTGAATTGGCATTGAACTCAGGTGGTTAGGTTAGGATTGGCAAATCCAAGAGAATTTTTCAGGCATGATATACCATGAGAACACGAGAATTCTGGTGAATAATCCAAGGCCAGGTCCAACATGTAACCATGGACTTCTCTTTTCAATCTAGCATTCTAAAGTGCTTTTTCAGCCCACTATTCTATTTTATCATCTAGATCATTATAGAAACAATAGCACCATCACTTCCCTGTCCTGTGGTACTGTGAATCTTTTGTTTCTATCCTCAAAAGTGTTCCAAATTCTCATCATATAATTTCGACAGTTTTCAGCATAATTTCTTCAGTTGTAAAGATAGACTAGTTTATTTGGCTTGGAGCTCAGTGCTAAGTTTCAAGTCTTTGGTTTTTCAATTAGATGTTTTTTGAATTTACGGGGTTGCTATGTCGGTAGTTAGATTGTCAGTATTAACTGGATGATTTATGTTCTATTGTTTCTTTCAGCACATGCCTGGTATGGTGAGGAGCATACAGATGTGAAATGTTGCTTAAAATGAAAAAGACATGAGTTAGAACTCTGTAGTGGTAATGCAGGTTCTCCGTTTTATAGTAGATGTGACAACAAGCATGAATTTTCATGTCTAGGCTTGTTCTTTGTTTCTCATTTTTGCATGAACTTGTATGCATTTCTGTATTAATGGAGAATATATGTAAAGATTTATCTGAGTTTGTTCAGATATGTTTGTGCAAGAATCTGGGTGTCTTGTAATTGTGTATAAACGTGCATGATGAGGTATGTTGGCTCACATGGCCACCTGACCATGCACAATGGAAAGAGTCCAGTGACCAACCAATGGGGCTTTGGACGTGTAGCTTCACATTGTAGATAAATGATCTGAATCACTTATAGGAGGGCGCAAGGCCAAAATAGAAAACCGATATTGTGTGAGCTGCATCACGCCTCCTCTCATTGAAAGAATCAAATACCAAAGATGAAAAAAAATTATCTTCTTGCTGTAGCAAGATCTTTCTTCAGAGATTATCTGGTGGGGGGTATCCTTAAACCTTCTTTTGCCAATTTTTGATTCTCAGTATTTTTTGAATTCTGCTCAATGCCACTAACCTATTCACTTTGAGCTTTCCTCTTCTTTGATTATTTGAGAGAGAAAAGCCTGTTCACTGCAGGTAATATGCGCTATTTGTGGTTCTCAGATATTGGTGCAAGAGTTTGGAAAGGCTATTGACTTTGTGATCAGTAGTTACACCTTGTAGGTTTTGTTGTCCATTCTAGGGAAGGATGCTGCTCATCCCCATTGTTGATTTGCACCACCTTGAGAGCTTTTGTTTAGAGTTAATGTTCACTTGTGGAAAGCAACTCTTCATTGGAGGCGTGCATAGCTGCTGGTGGGTCTCCATGAATGGACTCGTTCTGGAGATTTGATGGCGCTTTCTTCTATCTTTTTGAATTCTTCCTTATCTTAACACTGGCTAAGTTATAATAAGAGTTCCTAAGAGGTCAGTTGCCTAGTCCTGTTTTTGTTACGTGGTTCAGATTTGAGGCTCCTATTTGTTGCTCGTGTTGACCGTCTTGGTTGGAAGCTACTTAATAGATGTTAGAATCAAGTTCATCCATGTTTTGTTTCATTTGAGAGTTTAAATGTTGTCTTTCCTTTATTTCTTGTGGAGTGATCAGATTTTCATTTCGAAACCTCTGGAATGGGTAAAAAAACAACAATTAGATGCTGTTTAAAGGAATCTGGTTTTCTATCCAAAAGTAAAATAAGAAGGTAACTAATTTAAGGAAGCCTGAAAAATGAAATTCATCATCTTGAATATCAATGAAAAGTTTTGAGTAAACAATTTCCTCATGAACACTACGAAGTTTCTAAGATGCGAAGAATCAAAACCAGGAAATAAAAAAAGCCCTTTTTGTTGGTGTGGTTCACCGTTTCTACAATGCAACTTTCATAATGACTCTATTAGTTGTGTTGTTGCAGGATGAAACGTCACTTTTTTCAGATTCGATGATGTGTTGTTCTGTTCTAACCCATTACAAGGCTTATTTTCATATCGAGATTTACGATTTCAAAAATCATTTATATTGGTAGCATATGTAGGTCATAGCAGATCAAAACATGATGTAGTTTAAAAAACATGTGAATGGATGTTGAGACCATTTAGGTTTCTGGTTGAAATGTTTTTTTTTTTAATGTTTTAATTGAATAAATGATACCAAATATGTTGGCTGGATTGGATGGGATGAAAGCATTATGGTTTTATCCAAACCCAAAGGCTGTAATGTATCTCGACGACGGAATCCTTGGCCTTTAATTGGATATAACGAGAAGAAAGTACGTGCATTGAGATTCCTGTATGATTTTCTTTGTTTCTTTCTTTCCTTTTTACCTGCCATTCTTCAACTTTCGTCAACTACTCAACGTGCCTTCGACTGCAAAACTGCTCAGCGTCGAGCTTCAATGGAGTCCGGGATAAGTTGCAAAGTGATTGTGAGGACCGCGATGACGGGAAAGATTCAACTGGAGCAAATTCCTCCGTCTGATTTGACGCATAAAACGGTTGAAAACGGGGCAAGTTTTCGTTCTGCCTGATTGTAACCATGAACCGTAGATCTCAACAAATTGATCTGGGTGCTTGATTAAATCAAATGTCAGAAACTGGAACATCGTAATTTATATATTTCAACGTTTGGGGGAGGGTCTCATTGCACAGAATTTATGGAAAATTTTAATCGCGATAACATTTAATTTCATAATAATTCTAAAACTGCTGGTTTTTAGCTCAGGGATTTGAGATGCAATAGTGACTGTTCTGTCTAAACGGCACACAACTAATGCAAATGATTGCAGTTTAAGATGACGAGCACGCTTATGTCAAACATCCGAGTAGAATTGCAGCGGCTGTGTGCTGAATACAGTACATTGAAGTTCTACATCACACTAAGGACGGTAATTATTGAAGGGCGGAGTTACATTATGAGGAAAACTATATATATATATATATATATGTATATATATAATAGGCAACTAGGGATGATCGATGAATAATTACATGGTGGGTACATATTAGATGTGGGCTGCAATGGCTTGCAAAATTGAAATGTGTGTGCCATTATTCATGTGACCTACTTAAATGCTGAAGTTGTTTGCATATGATGGCTTGCTAAATGTGTTTATTTTTGTCCGGTTGATGGCATTCAACGCCAATGGCGAGTCCCAAACTCGCAAGTTGAAATGGGTGACTTAGACCGTTAATTAGATCCTTATGCTAAAATTAGCTAATGGAGATGTGCTTATCACCATTTATTTATCTCATGAAATATATCATTGGAAGAATGCTACGCTGGAAATGCGTGTGTCGTCTATGTCATTTGTGGGTAGAAATTCAAATCTTTTTGGAAAATCAACGACATGGATTTCGCGATGAACTGATTCGATGGGTACTCACGTGTGCAACGTGTACTATCCATGAAAAGCAGGCACGAAAAATCTGTCTCTCGCGAGGCACTAGATGCCCTCCACATAAAATCCAGTCCTCTGATGAGGCCTCTTCAACCCTCCTGCCGGAGCGAGCGAGAGAGAAGAGAAGCGTAATTCCGTTCGTTCTCATTCCACAGGAGGATAAAAAAAGGATCACAGGATCTCTTTCGATTGAACGAAAACCAACCAATTCTGCAGAAATGTCTTCTTCTGCCTTCAGCGGCGATGAAACTGCTCCGTTCTTCGGATTCCTTGGCGCTGCCGCAGCCCTCGTCTTCTCCTGTAATCTCTCCTTCTTTGCATTCTTTCCGTTGCTTTTCGTAGGGTTTTCGATCTGGATCTGATGATCTTCTTGTTTCAGGCATGGGGGCCGCATACGGGACTGCGAAGAGCGGGGTCGGTGTTGCCTCCATGGGAGTCATGAGGCCGGAACTCGTAATGAAGTCGATCGTCCCCGTCGTCATGGCTGGTGTTTTAGGTATTTATGGTCTGATTATAGCTGTCATAATCAGTACTGGAATTAATCCTAGGGCGAAGTCGTACTATCTGTTTGATGGCTATGCTCACCTCTCATCGGGTCTTGCCTGTGGTCTCGCTGGCTTGTCTGCTGGAATGGCCATTGGAATCGTCGGAGATGCTGGCGTTAGGTATAACTCTTTATTTTGGGTTTCTGTTTTTGTATGATACAGTATTGGAGTTGGAGATTTGGTTATGGATTTGTCCTGATCCGTTTTTCTCTAGGTATATATGGGAAATGTTATGGTAAATTGTTTTGGTAGTGGAGCTTTTCTATATTTTTTAATTGGTTATATCCAGTTATATTGTCATGATAGGCATTTTTTCGTTTGGAACATTGAGTTTCAGTTTTCTTACGGTTTCAAAATGGCATTATTTATTTATTGTATTTATTTTTTATTTTTCATTCATTCATTCATTCTGGGTTGTATTAGAACAGCTTTGGTTTGTTTCATAACAATTGACAGATGAAGCAGAAACCTGTGCCTAGTTGCAGTTCTGTGACTTTATGCAACTGGTTCATGTTGGCAGCCAAATTCGGTGTAGGTTTTTCTGTTGATGGTGAGAGTTCTACTTGTTAACCTTCACCCATCTGGCCACATGATTATAGTGCTCTGTGCAGTTCGAGTGCCTCTGTCCTGAAACTTGTAGCTGTAAATTGGCTTCCCTTTTTGTCTTCATTTTTGTCCTCACTTTGTTGCTCCTCTATCCTCCAAGTTTTGGGGATTCATATTGTTTCTATTGTTTTATGTATCTATCTCTAAGCTTTGGAAAGTGGCACGAAGTTTGGGTTTTGAAGTTTGGCAGCTCATCCATTGGAAGATTAAGAATCAGACATGTTACTAAATCTTTATCCAGTCTAGGAACTTAGTTCAGGTTCTTTTCTTCGTCTTATGGTCCATTGCAGAATGGCTAGAAGAGCTGCATGCGCATTAAAAATCTTAAGTACAATACAAAAAGAGCATTTTTATTGGATTTTGGTGGGCATTGTTCTGGTTAATGATGAAAGAATTGTTATTGCAGCCTTTTGTTCCTAAAAGATCATGAAAATTGTGATTTCACACATTGTGAAGGGATCTTAATGGCTTTGCTTTCTTTGGGTCCTGGATACCTCTACATGGTCTCATTGGGATTGAGCCTTGTCTTGTTCTTACTACTGTGTATCTGGACTTGGATCAATTGAGAATCTGGATGCTCACTGCACCCAACTCAAGAAGGTTTTGAGACTTTTGATGCATGATGTTGTGGTTTGAGATCAACAAATTACTTTTGAGTTGGGTGCAATTTGAATAAACTTTTCATGGTTGGACAACAAACATGGATTATATCATGTATATGCCAGTTTGACAAATCGTATTGTGGTTTAAGTTTGACAAATCTCATTAAGCTATTTGTGTGTACTGTTGACTCAGTTGGACTCAGGCTAGCTCTATTAAGCATTTTTCATTGGCATATAATAGAAACTAGGACTTTTGTCTATAACAAGGTCAGTACTTTACATGGTCTAAATGCCTACTACAAACATTGGGAAAGTGAACAAAATTTTGGAAGTTATTTGAATGATTGTGAACTTCAAACATTTAGATTTCTGATTTCTGAAGGTATTGCCTTTGGATTTCTTGTTGATTTATAATGCGACAGGAAGGCAAAGCTTTTTTATGTTTGAGGATGTCTATTTGATTACTTTTCCTTATTGGCTAAAAACTTTTAGTCTCTAATAGTTGTGTCATCTTGCAGAGCCAATGCACAGCAACCAAAACTTTTTGTTGGAATGATCCTCATCCTCATCTTTGCTGAAGCGCTGGCACTTTACGGCCTCATTGTGGGCATCATTCTGTCTTCTCGAGCAGGCCAGTCAAGAGCTGAATAAAGGAGTGGAAGAGAGGAAGGAGGCAGGCATCTCTGGTACTCTTAATTTGGTTTTTGTCAGCCTCTTTGACCATCGTTTTTTTTCCAAGGTTATTAGTTCAGTACGATCTGTACTCTCATAACTCTTCACCATGGACATAGTCATGTTCCTTTCGTACTGAGCTGTTTGTAGAAGTAGCTATGGGTTCTTCATTTTGTCCAAATAAGGCTTGTGAAAGCTATATTCTGCAGATGTAATTTTTAGATGTCTCCAAACTATCACCTATGAATTAATACCAGACTGGGTTATTTTCTACCCTGTTGATAGTATTCTTTTCTAGTTGATCTGTTTTTATCATATTGGTAAAGTTGTACTGGGGTTGTCCTCTGGAGTGACTGTATTGGTTGCATTTAGTTGAGCAGCCTCATTATTTTTAGGGTCATTTGCAAATATGCTTACATATTTTTTCTAAACTATAGATATACATACATATTTTTTCTGAAATTACATATGCATCTCTGCATATTATAGAAATTGGCAAATAATCTATACAAAGGTTTACACTTCGTTAAAATAATGCACCAAGGCTTGCATTCTTGCAAGATCCATTAGGATCTGTTAAAACATCCTTTGAAGAGCCTTTAAGTGTTTTCGGGGGCAAAAAGAGAGCAGAATGAGGAAGAAAGTGAAAGAGGAAAATAATATTCAAAGAAGAAACAATAAAATGGAGAAGGGCATTACTAAAGAAAGGGAGTATTATGTAACCAAGTGGGATGTTGGGATTCCCCCTGGGTGTGTCATTGATTAGGTTGAAGATAGTGATAGCTTTCATGACTGTGGTGAGGCAAGCTTGGCTAGGATTCCATAGAAGTCCCTGTGATGCTTGTTCTCCCTAGGCCTTCAAATTCACATCTCATTTGCTCATGGCCTTGAATCTACACCTCTCTCTCTCTCTATCTTTTTATCTCTCTCTTTGTCGATCTATCTGTCTATCTATATATCTGTCTGTCTGTCTGTCCGTCCATCTATTGTGTGGTTAAGGGAACAACTCAAGGTTGGGTTGGGGTTAATTCTAAATCAACCTGAAAATTTTCAAGGTTGGGTTCAACCTGACCCAAGTTGCACCCCTAGGCATGGGTATCTATCTATCTATCTATAGGCAAGGGTATAATACTTTGGTGGTGTTTGTGATTGGATGAAGTTTGGCTCGTAGTTACGAGAGTGCATAAGAAAAGGTGGTGGTGTTTGCTGTTGGATGAAGTTTGGCTCGTAGTTCTGAGAGCGCATAAGAATAGATGATTGGCGGCAACAAAGAAGCAGCATGTAATGGCAATTGATCTTCAAAATCGGATGTCCTTCAACCAAATCAATCCATTAATACGTAGACCCTGCACATTGATTGGAAAGGCTTAGCGCTGATTGACTTCTTGTATTGTTTGTGGACATAGAAGGATGATTGTGAAACTAGATAATAACCTCGAGCACCTGGTGCTAATTAAAATTAGAATAAGGCAAAGTAGACATTTATCATATGAATCCAAGTCCATGTATATGTTTTGGTCCTTTACTTAAAATTAGTACTCTTTTCAATTTCATAAAGTTATTCCTTTCCATCCAAGAATTTTTCAAGCACAACCAATGTGTGACTCTTGTGCAATCCTTTTGTGCCAAGAAAGTGGGGGTGTAAATTAGGTTAGCTTAACATGAACCTGACAAATCTAAACCAAAAATGAATAAAGTTTCTTATCCTTCCCTTAGTCTCTCTTATTATTTCATGATGTTGATTGTCGTTGACACTATTGCCTATCTTCTATTTATTCTGCTGTCATTTCCCCTTTCCTTTTTTTTTTTTTTTCCAAGATCCTTTTCCCCAATCTTAAATTTTCCCTTCTCCTTTCAATTCTCTAGATAGGAAATGATGACTAACCTTCAAATTTAAGGTTGTTAAGATAATTGTAAAAGCCTTGCAATTGCTTTTTCTTGCAAACCATTTTATTCTTTTTCTTGCATTTTAGTCTTTTTATTTTTTTTAATTTTTATGTTGTAGTTAATATTTGAAAGTTGTTTGAATCAAATCCAAATTGAAAATTTTACATAACTTGAATTTTCTTCTCAAATTGCCTACTTGAATTCAACCACATCTAACCCAAATTTTTTTAGGGTTAGATTGAGGTTTAAAACACTAGTTTAAGGCTAGGATTGGGTTGGAATTTTTGTAAATCTGATTAGGGTTGGATTAACCCCAACTCAAGTCTAATCGTTTTACACCCTTACTCCTAGGTGGCACCGTCACACCTTTGCGTGAGACTTGCATAAGTCACTCGTATATTAGTGCCCTCAAGGATGCTCTGTTATCAAATGTCATATGGTCCAGGTCCATATATAGAGTTAGGTCCCTAGCCCAAAAATTAATACTGAATTAGGTTGCCTCAAGCCATCCTTTTTAGCTTAGGTGTCTCCGCAACATACATTTGATATGAAACTTGTGTTGCTTAGTAGGGATCAAATCCCTTGCAATGTTCGGATTGATGGGGATTTGAGAGAGATAAGAGGTGGAGAGCTAAGATTCTAGGCTAAACTACACCTAAAACTGGAGGCCAGGATATTTCTTTTCTTAAGTGATCAAAACGCCCTCATTCCATCTACTCACCATGTATTCGTCCAGTACATGCGATGAAGTGGCATCACACCAACCAAGATCTAAATAGGATAACTAACCACCTGTTGTTCACATGACAACTTATGGTTGGTGCCCCAGAAAGCCCCTTGGATCCCTAAGCCTAGTTGACACTCTAGGTTTGATTAGTCCCTTGCATGTATAACGAATCTACACATATGTTGTCCAAGTACATTAACTAGTTGCCCCTTTATGCAATCCACCCCAAAATGCACGGAAAACCAATACTTGACTAAGCACTACAATACTTAATGCAAGCTGCCCAATCTCATGATCTTCTATCCATGATTAAACTCTCTTGGATCTTGGCAAGGTTGTGATAATGTCTGAGGGTGGGAATCCTAGGCAGTTGTGTTCACTGTTGCTATGGCATTTGCAGGAGGCAAATGCAGTGTCTGCAGAAGCAATGCAGAAAAGATGAGTGGAAATAGGAGATATGCATCTTTTGCACCAGACTGCAATGGCCCAATATGTGGATGACTAGGATGATCAGTACTGACAAGAAGTTGCTAGGGCGATGTCAGAGAAAAATAGGATTTGATCAAACAAACAGAGGAATTAAAGACCATTGATCTGTGATTCTCATGGCCCTAGAATATACAAAAGGTAAAAGAATGAACCTCACACTGTTAAGAGTTAATTTGGGGATTTAGAAAAAAACAATAAACAGCTTTTTTTGGAGCATTCTAATGGTCCCCATCATCACTGGTATTATGGAAGTAATGTAGAACTTTAGTTATGTTATTTGCAAAATTCTGAACTGTTTAAGCATGTTTGAAATTTCATGCAAAATGAGATATATTTGCAAATGTTTCTTATTTTTAAGATGATATTCATTAATAACATCAAATTTGATCCAATATGATGCTGTGGACATTAAGCCCAACGAGCTCAATGCCTTTGGGTGCATCTTGTTTTAGCTCATTTAGTTCAAGATGCAAGTATGCTTATGTTAATTTAAGACTAGAAAACATATTCTTCAATAAACAACCATGGAAATCAAAAGATGCCTAACATTGTAAATGGGATTCAAAATGAAAATAAAAGATCTAGACCACACCGACCACAACAACTTGCAAATGAAGTGCAAACAACATGAAATGTAGAAGGCTTTAAATCACACTAAAGAGGCAGGCATCATAGTGAAGAATTTGATTTTGGCATTTTTGATAGGGACTCATATGCGTGGGAAAAATTTCTGATTGATTAATGATATTCTGCAAATTGACTTCAGCATGGCTAATTGACCTTGGAAAGCACCAAAACAGGACGTCAATCCCCAAAACAAATGGATAGGAAAGCAAATATGCCCAAGCAATAGCACAATGCAAGACTGCGCTCTTGCTACAATACAACTTAATTACTAGGACAGAATTAAAGAGCAGAAACCGACTGCAGCAATGAGTATGAGATGAACAAATTCTGCCATGAGCATTTGGTAGAGAAATAAATCCACTTTAGATTCCCAGTGGCTCTGCGAGTTGTTCTAGATGAATGCTAGACGATGTTAAAATCCTTTCATGAAGGGAAGCCCAAGCACTTGGATGCATAACTGTGATGGGAAGAACTCAAGAAACAGACGAAATCAATGGTGGCAGTAAATTTGAGCCTGGCCCTGAAGGCTAGTGCCCCTAGTATGTCAAGTTGTAAACTACCCAAGCTGGTCGGGACCTTGGCTAGTGATGGATGATCCATCTCTACTTGACTGTTGGGTTTTGGTTTTTTTGTTAATTTGTACTTCAAAGGGACTCAGTAGTTGATCCAAGGTCACATGTAAATACTCCATGCTGTTAATTAATGAGATTTTTACCCTCACAGGGCTGGTCATGGCTCAACTCTCTTTCATTTTGATTTCACTGGGGAACTCTCTAAAGATTTTATGCTGTTTTAAACTTCAGTTTGTGCATGTTTTAGATGACCAGAGGTTATTAAAAAAAATTTATTTTGTGTTTTCTTTTTGAAGGATAATAGATGGCCAGCTTGCCTATTATCATTGTCTCAACTGGCTATGCATCAATCCCTTTCTATCTTAAGATGAAGTCTCTGGGAATTTTGTTGTCTTGTCATTTAATTTTTACAATTGATATAGACTGCATTTCAACTTTGGGTATCAGTTTAGTTACATGTCCTTCCGACTAAGTTCCCCTCATCAAATGGCATTTTGTACCTTATCAAATGCATATAACTTCCCTTATTTTCCCATATTTTGGAGTCTTAACTGTCTTTGAGTCTGTCCTTGTCCTGCGTCTGTATTTTGCTGTGGCTGAGCTTCGTTCTTTTATTTAACAATGAGCTTATAAGGTTAGCCATGGAGGTGATTTGCATTTGCATGCTTGGCTGCTAGTTTTAATGCCACGTGAAGCCGATGCAAGCACATTTACAACTTATAAACAAATGTACAGGAGTCGACCGAAAACTTGCACGGTCGTACGTTCCACCACGAAAGTTTATCTTTCGTTTTCAGCAAATCATATCCCGAACAGTTCCAAATATGGATTATCTTAAAAGCGGTAATAGGAAGCTGGTATGACATATCTTTTGCCGCCTGGTGCTTACAATATTTTGAAGATTTTGACATTCTTTTTAAAGCTTTTAGGCTCTTGGTTTGTTATAAATTGTTCCTATCATGCCAAAAATCTTGAAGTGTCATGATATGTTAGTCTAATTGGTCGCAGATCGAGAAATATCACAGCCAGTCCTTCAGTTGGGCATTGTAGTAACATCAAATGCCTGGATATGGCTCACAAGATGAGAATTCCAGTGGATCTCATTCAACCTCTTATCTTTCCTCGTCTCTCGATACTTTGTAGCTTATGCAACCACCTACCTCCCAATTTTATAGTTTATGCAGCAAAACATAACCTCTATTCTGATACATACGATAACTAATGGAATTATCATTACAAAAATTAATATAGTACAAATCTGTCTTCTTGTTGAACCTGAGTTGAGACTGTCATACTCCCATTATTTCGGAATCCTTCATCTTCATTGATACCCTTGATAGTATGCCGTTCTGTGTGGACAACCCGGAATGCCACTACCAGCAAGAGTGCAACTGGGTTGGGTTCAACCTGAGCTTCACCAGGCGAACCTGATGATGGTAAATTGGGTTGGAGAGATTTGAGTTGATAATTCATAAATAGGGTTAAATTGGGTCGGGTTAGAGTTGAGGCATTCTCAACAAGCTAATCAACTTGATTTCTTCAACCCCCGAGGCATTGCTTCAACTCGTAGGGTTTATTTGAAAGTAAAGATGTATTTAAACTTTGGAAGTAGTTAAGGTGCCATGTTAGAGGAAAAAAATGTGTAAAGTGTATTTCAAATACATATCCATCCAAACAAACACATAATGATTAAAATTTTAAATTCCTTCTTATTTTACCTAGTGCTATTAAGGTCTAACCCTTCTTTCTCTTTTACCTAGTACCATTGGAGGTATGTCTTTTTTGAAGAGGTTTTTAAAAATGCCTCCAGATTTTATTATGATATGCTTAGTAAAGTAGCTGATTATAATCTTTCTTTAGTATTAAAAACCTAAAATTTTAACCCCAATTATCAGCTTGAATTTTACCCTAAATTCTAAATTTTACTAACATGGAGTGTTTGTTTTCTGGTAAATGAACAAAAACTCTTTTTTGATTTGGGGAAGGAGGGTAAAAGCTTCATTTTCTCTCATAAAAATCTTACTTTTTTCATATTATTATTTATTTTAAAAAAATTATATATTTAATTTATGTTAGCTTTATAGCTAACATCATCATTCTTATAATGTTGGTACATCATCTCCCCTTCTACAACAACTAATTTTCCTCATCCTTTGCTTTTATTTTATTTTAAACTAGTATTCACAATTTCGTTGAGAGAAAATTTTGTTAAGTTTAAAAGGAGAAAATTTTGCTAATTTTGAATAAATTATCAATAATTTCATCGAATTTTTTGCAAAATATAAAAAATTAAAAAATATAAAAAAATTGGAAATTCTTCCAAAAAATTGTTTAGTAAATCATGATAAGTCTAATTGCACATTTAGAATGAAAAATATTATCGTAATATTAACATATAAGAAGTAAAGGAAATAAATACTAATTAAATAATTTATCTTCATAACTTACAAAAATATGAATGCATACATTAAAAGTTAATTCTATAAATAATTATATTACAAGTGACAACATAATTAATTATTATTGTTGTTAAAGGTTGTGATCTGTGCATCGATTTGAGGCCCCCAATCTCATGTAAATCCTATCTAAAATGGATTTCGAAGGTTCCATTTGGGATTTCAGAGCTGTAAAATCGATTTAAGCTAGAAAATTGATGAAGAGGACCTTGACAGCATTCTAATCTTCAACTAGATAGCACAAATATTATTTTTTTTTCAAAATCATTAAAGAGGTTTTGAAATGAGTTTTGGGGAGGCTCGAATGTGTTTTGATTTGTTTCAAGTGGCGATTAGGGTTTTTTAGTTTTTATTTTAAATTTTTCATTAAAATTTTTGGTGAGTAATTGGGTGTGCTCGATAATATCTATGAGAAAATGACAATTTCTTGCGATTTTGGGAAAATTTTTAAAATTATCCCCAAATGTCAAATTTATCAATATTACAATCACTGTTTTAAACTAAACACACTTATAAGGTTTGAGTAGCTGGTGAAACCTGAATACTAGGTAATAGTATTAAGCCAGGGAGTGGCATTATTTTCTGATGGTTTTTTCTCCGACAAAAGGAAAATAACTCAGAAGTTCCCGAATGTTGATGTTAATAATATAGTTTTCGAAGGATCTAACAAAGATGTATAGTATTATTCTAATAACACAAAAGATATTTCATAAGAGATAAATAAAAATTCATCATAATTTTTATTTATGATTTTTTCAATGATGCTTTTGTTTTTCTTTGATGTTTATGGATGTTCTCACATCGTGGATAGCTCTAGTTTTTTTGGGGGATCCCTTCTTTTATCTTCTTGTCCAAATTCAAGTCTCCTAAAATCCCTAAAAATTGTAGGTCTTAGTTTCAGGTGATCTCTTCTTTTATTTTCTTGTTCAAATTGAGGTTTCTTAGAATCCTTTCCTATTGCAAGTATGGCTTCTGAGGATTCCTTCATTTATCTTCTTGTTAATTTTAGGTCTCTAGAATCCCTTCTTATTGTAAGTTTAGGTTCTAGGGATTCCTTTCTTAGTCTTCTTATTCTAGGTTTTTAAAATCTCTTCCTATTGCAGATTTGGGTTCTAAGGATCACTTCTTTTATCTTCTTGTTCATATTAAGGTTTTCAGAATCCTTTCCTATAGCAGGTTTGAGTTCCGAGGATTCCTTCCTTTGTCTTCTTGTTCTTTTCTTCCACAAGCTTCAAGGCAAGGATTCAACTAAAAAATGGCATTGTTCTTTGAGGGTTTCTCCTCTTGCGAAAGGAAAGTCATTCAGAAGTTCTCCAATACTAATATTAGTGACATAGTTATGGGAGGATTTGATGAGGGTTTGTAGTTTTTGTTTTATGATAATAATATAAAAGATATTTTATCAGTCAAAAGAAATATTTCACAAGAGATCTTGAATGTAATGTTAATATTCAAGTGACATGAAAATTACAATCATAAATTTATTTAATTGATTAATAATACATTTGCAGAATGTTTCTTCCATTAAATCACTGTAGTCAATAAGCCCCGTTGTTTAGGACTTTGTTGTTGAACCTATTAAAGATAGGTAGTTGAACTTGTTAAAGATAGGTAGCTAGATCCACTATGGATGATCAGAGATAGTTAGAAATATTTTGTAAAAATTCTTAAATGTAGCTTAAATATTCAAGTGATATGGAAATTTCAATCATAAATTGATCTGCTTAGCTTAAGTTTTTTTTTTAGGAGGGTGATTCCACTTGATGTTAATTCACTAGTGATTACATTGATGGTGTCAACTGTTGAGCACATAGTGCTGTAATCTCCCTCATTTTTTATTTCTTCTTTAAGTTGTTTGCAGTCTTTAGTATTGTGGCCCCTATCTTTATGGTAGAGATAAGAATTTTGTGATTCTTGTCTTTTAGGGTCTGGTCTTAGTAAGCAAGGTTGAGGGGGGTAGTCTTGGTTTTTTATTTCTTGGTAGATATACATGCGGACCTGTTCACAGGAGTATAGTTGCCATATTTGTCCCTTCTCTGATTGGTGGTATTCTCTTTCTTTTGGATGATCCCCTTCGTGATATGGGGATCTGCTGTTTCTTTTGTTGGAGTTGTTGTTGTCTCCTTCGACGAATATTTCTGCATCAATGTGCCTGTTAAGAGCTTCTAGGAGCTTATAATAGCTTTTTGGTGGCTCCAGATGCAAATAATATTTGATTTGTTTGCTTTTAATCTCATTTCATAATGTATTCATCGCTATAGTTTGGTTTAATCCATCAACATTTAGAGTGAGTTAATTGAATCTAGTGACATACTCTCAAATGGACTCTCCTTCTTTCTGTCTAATCGCTATTAAAATTTTATGGTCTTCTTTTGTTTACGTTGTCCTATGAAGCTGATTATAAGCATCTTTGCAATTCCATGAAGTGTTTATAGATCTGAGATTTAATGTCTTGTACCATGATAACATTGCTCCTTTTAGTTGGAAGGCTCAACATTTGATCACGTTAAATGCTCCCATGGGTTTGGCCATTGTATCTTGAAAGGTGATCTCTTGAATCCGTTGTTCCATCATAGGCATCAATATGGACTTTGAATCCCTTTGATATGGGTTCTTCCATAATTTCTTTTATGAAGGAAGATTGTTTTATTATTCTCCCATATTCTGTTTATCTTCTTGGGATTCTCTTTTCTAGTCTTTTAATCCTCTCCTTGAGGAGTTTGTGAGCTTTCGTTTGAAAACAGGACTACGCTTCATTCTCCCCCAAATTCTAGTTGCCTATAGCATGTTGAGTATCCTTTGTTTTGGGCTGGTTCCCTTTTGGTATTAGTGGATTCGACAATGATTTCTTTAATACTTCCTCTTTCTTCTAGGGGGGATGAGTTCCCTTACCTTGTGATGCCTAGTATAGGTTGTATTGAGTGAGCCATCTGATTTTCCCACATTGGGTACAAAACATAGAACTGACTCCTGTGCTAGTGCCTCATGATGCCTATGGGGATGTTGTTTTGGTATGTTGGCATGAAATATTGTGGGTGAGGGTTACCTCTTTGGTTGTTTAAACTTTAAAGCAAGCATCCTTTCAAAGAATTTTCTTTGTTTTTCATCAACTATTGTATAATAAGGTTGTTTATTTACAATAATTGTTCCAAAAGCATGTTTGTTCTGAAAGTCATTATAGTATTTTGAGAACTCCCTTGATCAACTACAAAAGACAAATTGTCTCCTAGTGAAGAGTTGGTTAGAGGAAGATTTATTTTACTGAGGTGTTTGTTCAACATGACTTAATCAATAAACCTTCCTACAAATGACACCAATGTTTGGGCTTTACCCAAATTGCTCTCAAAAAATATTTCCTAGAGATCCTATAAGATATCTAAAAAAGGTCAGAGGACATTAGGGATGATTCTAGCATGAACATTTCGACACTCAAATTAATAATAGGATTGCAAAAAAGGTACAAAAATAATTAAAAGTTTATTTTCATAAGTTGTGCATACTTGCTTTTTTTATAGTTGAGCTTGGATTGATGTGCAAGATGAGCAATATCATACAACGGGACAGTAACGTTTCCTAATTAAAAAGTATTTTTGAGGATTATACCTCCTTTAATTCTTCTATTAGGAGTCCGTCTCGGGATAGTAATAGTTCCAAGTGAAGCTATGTGGAGCCATATTGTGGTTTGAATAAGCCTTCTATTAGAGTTAGAGTTTGACATGGCTAATATGTTAGTTGTAAAGCTTGTCCTATGTTATGGTCACCTGACAACTAGCAACATAAGTGACACATGTTTAAGTGCATAATCATGTGTGTTGGCACATGGGTGAAATGCATTTCGGTTGGAATGTGGTACATAGGGAATTAAAGCTAACAAGTGTACAAAATAATGAAGGTTTGCATATAGTATGGTGATACGTGTAGTTGTTGTACTATAGTGGAGTTTATACGTGATCAATCGAGATATGAGTGCCCAATATATGAGGCAGCTGATGCGTATCCAAATAGATGTATGGACAAATAAGGATAATTACAATCATAGAGGAGCATGCGAGTATTAATTATGAAGGCATGCATATGGGGATGTTGTCTTGGTAGCGTTAGCATGAAAGATTGTGGATGGGGGTTACCTCTCTGGTTGTTCAAACTTCAAAGCAAGCATCCTTTCAAAGAATCTCCTTTTTTTTTCATCATCTGTTATATAATAAGGTTGTTTATTTACAAGAATTGTTTCAAAATATGTCTATTCTGAAAGTTTTTATAGTGTTTTGAGAATTACCTTGATCAACTACAAAAGATAGATTGTCTCTTAGTGAAGGGTTGGTGGAAGAATTATGTTACCGAGGTGTTTGTCCAACATGACTTAATTAACAAACCTTTCAACAGATGACACCAATGTTTGGGCTTTTCTCAAATGACTCTCGAACAATATTTCCTAGGGATCCTATAAGATATCTAAAATGAGTCAGAGGAGGGAATGATTCCAACGTGAACACTTCGACACTTAAATCAATAACAAGATCGCCAAAAAAGTTATGAAGATAATTAAAAGTTATTTCCATAAGGTATGCATGCTTATGTTTTTATAGTTGAGCTTAGATTGATGTGCAAGATGAGTAGTATCATATATGGGGACAGTGAGGTTTCCTAATTAAAAAGATGTTACTAAGGATTATACATCTTTTAACTCTGTTAGGAGTCCCTCTTGGAACAGTACTGGCTTCCAGTGAAGCTATGTGGAGCCATATTGTGGTTTGAATAAGTCTTATATCGGAGTTAAGAGTTTGACATGGCTAAACTAACGACATGACTAATCTGTTAGTTGTAAAGCTTGTCCTGTGTTATGGTTACCTGACAGGTAGCAACATAAGTGACACATGTTGAAGTGCATAATCATGTGCGTTGGCACATGGGTGAAATGCATTTCGGTTGGAATGTGGTACACAAGGAATTAAAGTGTACAAAATAATGAAGGTTTGCATATAGTAGATACGTGTAGTTGTTGTACTCAAGTGGAGTTTATAGGTGATCCATCTAGATATGAGTGCCCAATATATGAGGCGGCTGATGCGTACCCAAATAGATGTATGGACGAAAAAGGATAATTGCAATCATAGAGTTGCATGCGATTATTAGTCGTGAAGGCGTGCATACCTAGCCAATTCCATGTGATGTACAGATGATAATTGGTTGAGAAAAGGTGTTAAAGGTGCAAAGGCAACAAAGTATTTGAAGAAAGCATGAAGAGACTAATAGAGCAGTTGCGATAGTCGTGGAATCATGCTGGTTCAATCACGGTAGACAGCATAGCTTTTGCTGTTAAAGTGTTGAGGATTGACTTGTAGAGCAGATGACATGTAACACTAGTTTTATTTTCGGGATGACTGGATGTTTTGTAAAATTCAAGCTAAAGTATAGATTATTGAGTTTGGATGTCTTGTATTCTACAAGACTTACTAGGTTTATGCATGTAAATTATGATGAGTTTTGAGTCCCTTTTTTTATAGGTGCAACTTAGTAAAGGGATTTAGTTGCTTGGACTGAGTAAATTAAATTTTGAATTAGAGAAATTGGGTTGAACTGGTAGATAAATTGAGTTGGGTTAGGGTTAGTGACCAAGAAACTTGATCAGCTTGTTCACCCGATTTTCTCACCCTTCAATTTAACTCTTCAACTTTTAAAAGACTAACTCCTTTGCTTTACCCTTTTAAAGCCTATCCTTTTTCTACATGGTATTTTTCCTTTTCATTTATTTACTTAGTAAAGAGGCTTAATACTTCTATATTCATCTAAACCTTTATTTTAAAGTATCTATGATTATTTATGTTAATGGATGAGACTTTGCATAGGTTTATAAATTATTTTGTTAAATTTTATATTATTTTAAACTCGTTTTCAACTCATTCTCAACCTTCTTTCTACCCTAATTGTTAACCTCTTTTAACTTATAACCCAACCTGAATTCTCAAAAATATGGTTGGGGTAGGGTTGAAATTTTGAAAAAAATGATTTACTTAGGTTTAAGGTTGAAGTTGTTGAAAATGGTTAGGGTTAGGGTATTCCGACCTTACCTAACCTGACCCATCTGGAACCCCTATTGTTGTATAGTCCATTGAGAATAGAATATAAGGTAACTTTGAGCTCGGATTTTAGTTGTGCTCTAAGATCGAAGAGGCGTGAAATATTCTTTGTATTTGTTATTGTATATTCTAAAGTTCCCCAAGCAAGGAGGCGATGAAAGTATGTTGATCTAATGGGATATGGTGTGAGGTCTTTTAAATGTAAATCTAATGGGATAGGGTGTGAGGTCTTTCAAATGTAAATCTCATTGAATAACCCCATGTGATAGAAGATGGATTTTCTCTCGGATGGTTTTTCCATTACATTTGAGGTGTTTTTCACACAAAAACCCATAAATCATGTGTGGCTCTGTGAAATGTGTGTGATTGCTTTTGCACACAAAAAGGATTTGTCTCTGAGCCCAGTTAGAGAGCCACTCTGTAACCGAGGCGAAAAATGGGCCATACACAATCCATTTGTATCATCACACTCGTTTACACAGTTTATAATCTAATATATTTCGTTCATATTAAAAATCATCCAAATTAGACAATCACGTGGGGCCACAGTTTGAAATTTTTACTTCAAAATATGACATAATCTACTTTTTTATTTTACAAAAAATTATTATTCATTTATCAAAGCAAGAAAATGAATTTAATGGTTTAGATTATGCATATAACATGATATAATTCATATATAATCATAACATAATTTCAGCAATGAAAACATCCTTTTTTCATCTTTTTCTTCACTACACTCCACCTGATTTGGATGATTTTTAATATGACAGAAATTATTATGTTATAAACTATTTGGACAGGTGTGATGGTACAAATGGATAGTGTGTGGCCCATTTTTCATCTAATTAGCTACAGAGTGAGACAATCCTTTTACTGACCATCCGGACCATATTTAGTAGTCTCATCGGAATTAGTGAATTCAACTACCGTGGGCCATTGTTGGGAATTTCCTCACCATTAATGAACCCAACCACCATTCAGACAATTTTGGGGAGTCTCCTCTGAATTAGCGAGAATCCAACTACATGGCGAGTGATTTTGGGGAGTCTCCTCTGAATTAGCGAGATTCCAACTACATTGAGAGCGATTTTAGGGGGTCGTTAGTGGATCCAATCCAACTTCCCCCGGGCCATTTTTTGGAGTTGCAGTACTGGTGTCCACCTAATGATTATTATA
>JAYJMB010015911.1:30265-44929 GCA_036873735.1 Pouteria campechiana
GTTAGTGGATCCAATCCAACTTCCCCCGGGCCATTTTTTGGAGTTGCAGTACTGGTGTCCACCTAATGATTATTATATGGAGCTTGATTTTGATGGGGCCTAGTTGATTTTTAGGTTAACTTGGAAAATATATTGGGTGGATTGCGCAAGAAAAACTGATTGACAAATAAATGACAAATAAAGAACATACCAGCCAACGTTGTAGCCCACATGATTGCATTGGACTAGGATTGTGAATTGAAAATTCATCATCAGCCCATGATTGGCCCAGTTCATAGGGCATTCTGAATTTTCTGTTGGCTGCTCTGGTCTGCCGGTTGCTTGATTCTGCATGAAAATATCAGACTAGTCAGGCAGGCACCAGAGCCATAGAATAATTCTTATGAAACCTTGACGCTTTTTCCGTGTGTGACCTTGGAAACATGTAAAAAGGATAATGGAGTTGATGGAGGTTGGACCGATCAAGTTGATGGTGGTTGAACTTCTGTGAACGGGGTTCTACATCAGGAATATATGCGTTAGATCTATCCTGCCCGAGGCAACCCGATGGAGAGCCAGCCAATCAATGGTTTAGCTGCTGGACTTTGCAGAGAGAGTGAGACATCCGGAATACAGGAATCAGTTCTTCCATGCAAGACTGTGATTGTTAGCATGTCCATGCCATGTTTCTCTTTCATGATATATGATTGGAAGATTTCGTGGGGGAAGAACTCGATTTAGTCCCAAAGGTGAAATTATATGAAAAGTTCAAGCTGTTCATTTAAAACCCAGAAATTCTTTTAAATAATCAATGATCCGAATCATATGGGAAACTCACTAGAGCTTTAGATTAACCTCCACCACATGCATGTTATGCAAGCTTATATATAATTTTAGTGTATTATTTTTGGTGTATAATTATAAAGATGAGTTGATGGAAATAGCATATCCGTTGTAGAAACTCCCGTTGTTTGCCCCTTTTCACTTCTTGGCTAATAAGCCACCATTAGTCATACAAAAAGCTGGCACAAATCAGTATGCTACCCCACTGCAGGTGCTGAGGTACTAAAATGGGCATATTGGCATATAGTAAACATGCACGAAAAAGACCATGTAATTATCCACATTCTCTATAGAAAGAGAAACCAGATGAGATGATGGATGATTCAACCCACTTGCGACATTGAATAAACTAGTGGAAATTGGGGATCTGACGCCATCTTCTCTGCAGTACCACATGAAACTGAGCCTCATCTGAAAAGGCGGATGAACTCGGACCTTTTGGGGCACATTTAAAGGACCACATACAAATTCCTCTTGAGACAAGATAAGGTGAAAAGAGAAGGTTCCCAAGTGTATTATTGATGATGAATGAGAACCCACATTCAAAAATTCCCTCGTACCCGCACTGGTTCGCTGGAGCACAAAACTACAATTATTAGCATACAATGCATGTATTAGTTGTTTCTTCCTGCCGAAAGTATGCATGGCTTAAAGATTGTATCATTCACCTTTTGTGCACTGGTACTAAAGAAGAGGGATCAGAAAACATAATAATATACAATAATAGAAGATAAGGCAAATGTCATGAGCCACCTGCCACTTTCTGCTCCTTACATATGGATTGGATATAAAATCGTTGAGATTCATTGCTGTTGGGCCAAATGATAGCTTGCCGCGTGTATGAAAGTTCCAATAAGAAGAATACAGGTGACAATTTGGGATGCCTAGTGCACGATGCAGTGGTCCTATGTGTAGTTGCACAGAGCCAAAGGATAGAGTCAGGTCAGTGGGACCCAAATCAAGCAATGGCCTGTCAGCACATGGGACACGTTGCCACAGATGGTGGTGGAAGAAGAAGACAGCCTGAGTTATGGCCTCAGCTTGGGTTTCTATACTGCTTTTCTTTCTTTCGTTCGTTTTTCTTTTTTCCTCCTATTTCGCAGGTGAGAAGAAAGCAAGCATTTTGTGATCAACAACAAATTATAAAGGGCAAAAGCTTAGGACAGACGAAATTTAGACTTGTTGGGTACGTTAGTCATGCAAAGCTAGCGCGCATCCAACATGCAATATAAATGGTCAAACAGATTAGAAATTTTTTGGAGCCCTACTTGCTTTGGAGGTTATTATATATTGGGTAAAGGACAAAGAACGTATATTTAATATATTAGAAATCTAATCCATTCATCGTTATTTACTACTATTTATTTATCTACACTACACAATTGTGTATGAATTATACTCGCGTATTTCATTAGCAATTAAATTTTCTTAATAACTATATATTCGCTACCAAATGACTATCTTTTTGGTACATGTAAGTTTAAAATCAATATAATCTTTGGCATTATAAATAAATGGGTGGTTGAGATTAAATAAAAAATATTCTTTTTTATTAAAAATGAAATGCAACCGGTTGTATTAAATTATTTACCCTGAATAATAGTTTTATAGATGCTGTTTTCTTTGCTTTTGAAGTAAATGCACCCTGCAAGAAAATTCCAACTTTTGTCTAGCGCGTTAGGTGTCCTACCATAAATTATCAAATGAAATTTAATCTCTCTCTCTCTCTCTCTCTCTCTCTCTCTCTCTCTCTCTCTCTCTCTCTCTCTCTCTCTCTCTCTCTCTCTCTCTAGCGTAGACTACAAGGCAAAATTCAATCAGTGAGACAGATGTTCATTGTAAGAACGCTGATAATGTATGAATTCGTGGCTCTCTTGTAAATGATGTGTCTTGGTGAAGAGGGATTGGGCTGTCAACAGCGTCTATAGCGGATTACTTGCAAATATCTTAGCAGGATGTGAGACATGTGATCACCACTTTTTGAAAAGGGAAAAGTTGCTACCACTGGTCTAAGCTGACAAAGCCTATAAGATGTGTCTCATCCGTGGAATCCAAGCTATGAATTTGGTGCCATCCTTTCTTTATGAGCTGCCGGGATTAATTCTATGGCTATATATAGACGGATGTAAAAGGGAAGGATTTAAGAAGATTGAACGAAACGATATTAAAAAAATAACAATAATATTGGCAAAATAATAAATAATAAATGATAGAATTGATGAGGGTAAAAATAAAAATAAAAAATTCCTCATTGCGAGAAAGAAGAATGTTTTGGAAATCCTTTTCTTTTTCCTTCTAACCAAAAGTGCCAATGTTCTCCAATAGATATCTCACCTTAGTAATTTATGTCAAGCATGCATTTAGCCTTCTAACTACCTCGCATGTTTATGAGAATTTGGTGCTACTCTTAATTCAAAGTTATAACTTTGAAAGGTAGCACCAATTAGAATGTATTTTAATAAGCTTTCGAGTGAAAATTCAAACTATCACATGTAGAAAGCAGATTAGATATGCATGAATTTAATGTATACCATTTAATTAGGTTGTGCCACCTAATTATATAGTGCACGATGAGGTAATGAACTAATCGAATATTTAATTAGAAGTTTAAGAAATTACCATCGAAAAAGAGGAGCATTGAGTATGGATTCCTTCCCCCCATTTTTTTTTCATGTTTGAACAGGAACCCGGGAAAAATATCTGCCGGACGATTAAATGCCAATATCTATTCACCTAAGGATAAAATCAAGGACAAAAGAACATATTCTTTTTCATTTCTTGACTGTGCGATGACTGAGAACCGCTATTTTAAAGCTATATATCTTCGATCTTGATCTTCTCCGGGGGGAATTAATTTCCGGACCTTTTAAAATTTTCTAATGCCCTTCGTACTGATGCTGGACTGAACACTGGAATGCATGCTTACTTATAATTACGATGCATGGGATATTTGCATTATTCGCATCCAATGCTCGATCTGACTGAATTTTTGTAAGTAGCGGCAGAAAATCTTTCTTTTTATTATAATAATAATAATTGAAAATTTATTTATATTTTTAATCATTATCTCTTCTGTTTTTATCTTAAAAAATAGTCCATTTTATCTTTATCAATTTTATTTTCAATCATTAATCTTTATTCTATCATATTGTTGTCTCTTTTCTTTTCTGTTTTAGATTCTTTTCTTTTCACTCCTTGTGCTATTTTTTGCCCTCTCTTTCGTCTATTCAAATGCACCCTCCGAAAATTTGTTTCTTTTTCTTTTTCTTTTTGAATTTTATCTCCTTTTCGATTATGCTCTACTGCTTTTTTTCGTGTTGGTCTCTGAATTTTTGGGGTGGGGAGTATGAAGCTGAAATGAGTTGAAGGACAGCCGTCCATTGGAATTCTAGGGCATAAAAGTGCAGCCACATTTGCTGGACAAGGAATACAAGTACGACTACCCAAAGATTTCCTCAACTTATAGGGTAAAAAAGCCGATCCATATTTTCATGTGCAAACTCTACCGCAAACGCAAAATCATAAATACACGAAAAGGATTCTTTTGTACCTTCTTCATTACCTTTGTACTGGACCCATGGACGAATAGAACCAAATGATAAATTTGGGTTGGGCTGAACCAGTACTCCGCTCGCCCGATCCTAAAACTTTTCCAAATATAATTAATTTTTAAAATTTTGGGCTTTTAAATTAGGCTTTACATGCATGCATTAGCAATACAAATACATTAGTAATATACTACTCTCTCTGCACACCTTCTAAAAATGATATGACATCTTAATTACCATAATAGTCTTTATTATTAACTATATTTTTAATTATATTTCTTTAATTTTTATTAAAAATTATATATTATTGATGTCATCCCTACTTCGTTTTTCTAATATACTCCCCATCCGAATGAACTCCATTCAAATGAACCCTTAGGGATGAACAAACCCAATTTAATTAGAAATAGGATTAGTTTAAGATTAAGCACAACTCAATGTGAATTTACAAGATATATAAAATTTCTTCATGTTATTTAATATGATATAAGAGTATATTAAATAAATATTTTACCTTGCTTCAATTTGGACAACTTGAGCTCAAGGACAAAATAAATCTAATAAATTATTTTAAAGTTTGAATTTTAAGCTAAGGTTTAGGCTCTAGCTTTGCAAGTATGTTTTAATGATTAAATCACAATTATGTTTGGCCTAAACTAGATTGTTCAACTTTCAAACCAAGATAAGCTCAACCGAAACTTATTGTCGCCTAAAGAATATGCTTAGTCTTGAGGAAAATTAGGTTGATTAATTCATTGAATGGTTATACATATTGAGTACATACTTGCATTAAAAAGCCTTCAATTTAAAAGATTTAAATTAAATAGATATCACTTTTTTTGATTTATTTTAATGTTTGACTTAGTAGGTTTTAATTTTTTATGCTTTATTTAAAATAATTATTAATTTGTAAATATTTAAAGTAAAAATTGTAGGTAATCTGAATTTCATCCAAAATTTAACTAAAGTTCAACTCATACAGTAACTTGAATTTTAACTAATTGGGGTTGAAGTTTAGCTTTTAGAAATAGGATTACATTAGGATTAGGGTTGGGGTTTTAAAAATGGCGCTAGTATTAGGGATGACACCAAACCTATCTAACAAGTCGTAAGTGGTTGAGTAACACTCAAACTGCTCTCAGAGAATTCTAGGAGAGTCATAATAATTGAAAGATTTATATTTATGGGGTATGCATAACTATGTTTTTATAGTTAAGCTTGAGCCAATGCGTAAGAGATACAATGTTGTATACCAGGATTGTGAGGTTTCCTAGTTAAAAAGATATTTTGGAGGATTATGCATCCTATAATACTATTAAGAGTCTTTCTCGGAGTGGTCTTCGTTCCAAGTAAAGTGATGTGAAACAATGCATAGCCTTGTCAAGGTTAGAATAGGTCTACTATTGGAGTTGGAGTATAATATAGCTAATTAGTTATAATGCTTATCTCATGTTATGATTTCCTAACATTAAGTTACAATCCTAATTTAGGATCACATATGGCATTGGTAGAAGTGATTTGCAACCACATTTGGATGCATACTAAGCACCCAAGAAAATCACATTAGATTATGAATTGACTAGCTAATCTATAAATACTTTGTATACATTATCTGAATTTTAAAATATTTTTATTATCTAAACTAAATCATAAAAGAGAAACAACAAGTAATAATTGATATTCTATTTAGATAAAAAATTAGATATTATACTAATTTTTTATTTTTATTAATTCGATGCATTAAAATATGAAATTATTTCAATATCATAAAATATAGCTTAAAATCATGTTCTAAATCTATTTTATTATTTGAATTATATAAAAAACTAATAAAACTTAAAATTTATATTTAAATCAAGGATTTAATTGAAGCCATTGCTTTATTAATAATAGAATTTTTAAATTTTGTTGGTTTTTATCATAATCCAAATCATTAAATAGGCTTATATTATCATTCCAAATTCTAGTTAATTAGATGGGAATAATTTAGGGTTTAAATAGGGCAAAAGAATACCGGTAGAAATGGTAATTTTGGTACATATTAATTTTAATTTTTCTTTTTCCTTTATTTTTTCTTTGTTTTAAATGGTTTTGCATAGATTGTATTTGTTGGTGGCAGCTGGAGGTGTTTGTTTCTCAAAAGCCAAAATTCTGCCAAATCGAATCAAAATGAGAGATTAGTATAGATATCAAGTCACCTAAACAATGTGGCCCTTTCCTAGATTTTTCACCGCTTGGTATATGATGGGTTTCTTTTGTGTTGTAATTCAAATTAAGAGGTAGATTATCATCATCCTCAATACCACCTTGGTAGCTAAACGTCAAAGTTATACGAAAAAAGGACTCATATAAGTTATAAAATTATAATCATTTGAGAGTAAAAAATGAACCCATTAAAACTCTCTTGCTACCTGTGGAATCTTTGATTACTCCATCAATCTATACCTTCCAAAATATTTCTCTCATATGGACAGATAATTCTATAAGGCTCCATTCTCTTCTATATTTTTTTCTAAACTGATATTATATTTACTATAATTATCTTACTTTTTTTATCATTAGCTATAGTTTCAATTATTTCTTATTTTTCATTAGAAAATCTAAATTGTTGTTATCATTTCTTGCTATACTTTTCTAATACACTTCTTTCCTAGTACACTCCATCCAAATAAATGCTAATATTATATAATATTTTTATACATATGCAAATCAAGTGAAATGATTTTTTCTAGTTTAAACTTAATTTTATATAGTATATGCGTGTGTATTTTAAATTAAAATGACATTGAGTATTTTAGTTAAATTGATAATGATAAAGATAATTGCCAATTTAAATTAAAAAAAATATGGCAGACACAAAAATCAAAAGGCTTCAAAAAGCTCCACTAAAAGTTTAGTGAACCTATCATTTTGCATGAATTTTGTTTCATTTCTTCTTCGTACCCCCATAGCAACCTATCTAAAATTCATCATGGTTAACCCAAAAATCAAAAACTCTTAGTAAAAAGAAATTCTTTTTCTCTCTTGATATGGCATATATCTATCATAAAAACTTTACATCATTGTCTATCTTCTCCATTAAAATTTCCATCTATTTTATCTTCATTGGCTTTACAATTATCACCATAATTTTTTACTTCTTTTAAGATTTGTTTGAATTGACTGAATTAGAAAGAGAGTATATTAAAAAGTATAGTAAGAAATGATATCAACAATATTGATTTTTAAATAAAAAATTATAAAAAAATTATTGAAAATAAAGGTAATGATGAGAAAATGTAAGATTATTAGGAGAATTAAGATGTTACATTGGTTTAAAAAAATGTATAAAAAAGAATGCATCGCTAATAAACTCCGATCCCTTACTAATGCATCCAAACTGAACCTTGTTTCTTTTTTATCTATCCAAACATGCCTTTGAACAACAGTGGGGAGCATAATAATTATTTTGCACAATGATGAGGTTTCTAACTTTATAAAATACTTCATTTGTCCACTTAAAACAAAACATTTGCCCTTTTTTTATTGAGATTCCTGAAAGCCAAACCCGACCCAGTGCACAACCGAAAGCGAGGGCTGTCATATAAAATATGTCTGATTGAAAATTGGTTCCATGTACAAAGTCTAAAATCTAAGTGTATCCTATTATAATATTACCGTGTCGGGATGCATTTGAGCAAAATCCGGTTGTTTAATTGTTTGAATCGACGAGTCACGTGCCATAACTTGTTCAAGCTTCAGCATGCAATACAGATGAAATGGGCAGTTCTGGGGTGCGCAGAAGTTTTAAACCGAGAAGAGATGGGAATGGGTAGATAAATGAGCCCCACATGCCTATCCATCATGAGTTGGATGAGTTAAAAGATGAGAAAAAGAACAACACAAAACACGTGAATGCTGCATGTGCATCAACCAATATAGTCCAAAATTGTAGGTCTCATCACTAGTCGGCACAAAACCGAGTTGAGATTGATTGAGATACCCATGAAAGATTTACTTGGTCGGGTGTTAAGACCTTTACTTGATGGTTTAACTGTCCGTTTTTTCCGTAACCTGAAAAGCATATCAATTAAAAAGCTTTTGGGTGGGTAATTCATATACCATGTGAGCTACATTAATAAAACTATATAAAACAATAAAAAGTAATCAGCCGTTGGTGTTAATTGGAGGGAGGGCATGTGTGAGATGAAATAGGTTAAACTCATATTTTCCCTGGCAACTATAAAATTGGAGATCACCAACCTCTTCTTCGAGTTCCGAGACCGTTCGTCTAGAAGGTCCCAACAATCGAATACTCAAAACAAATAGCATTTTTTCTATTGGCGTCAGTGTAGGGTGTGTGGAATCTCAACATCGAAGGGAACGAAGCACTGTCAGTGCTGGGGTGGGTCAATAGGCAGCCGATGATGAGTCAGAGATAAGGTCAACCTAGTGACATAAGCCTTACCCTCTCGGCTCTCAATCAAGCAAGCGCTTTGATATTGAATTTAGCCCTAAAATATCAAGGATGTGGGCTCACACGGTAGGAGATAGCATTCACGTAATTTTAAACTCATGTTTATGTGATTGCCTCAGACCAAACACTATCAATAGGGTTTTTGCAAAATATATTCTAAGTTTGCCTAATTGCAAATTAGATAGTGTGTTTTACATATTAGTCATATTAGTAAAATGGACCTAAGTTTTCAATTGTTGTAAAATGGATCTTGTCGTCAATGCCATTTCGACGTTTGACAAATTTTAGCTGGTGTGCCTTTTTATATTTTATAAAATAACAACAATACTCATAAACTCATTTTCCTCATTTGTCCATTAGCTCTAATCGACCTCAACAACCCTAATCTATACTGACAGTTGCAATTTCTATTGCTTCGCTCTAAATCAAGCTTCAAAAGCTCCTAAATGTTTTTTTTTTTTTATATTGTAGTTGAGAATGAAAGCTCTTATACAATGCCAATCACCCATGGCATTGTCTTCCAAAGTTAATGTTGCAATATTTAATTTTCTTATTTAAGAGAAACAAATTGTTGTCTTTCCTCCTCAATTTCGAGCTTTTTAAGTCATGGGGATTTCAAATTTATAAGGATACATAGGTTGTTGTGTTCAAGGTTAGGGTTTTGCAGAATAAGATATGGGTATTTTTGTCATAATATTTTCATTGATGCTCCATCAGTGACAAATCAAATGATGTTCAATTTCATCACCATTGGGATCCATTCTACAATTATAAAAACTTATAGGGTCTTACAATTAAGCAAACTTACATAGTCAATTTTACAAATACCCCATCATTAATCCAGGTGTGTTTGATAGGGTATATAATTTTTATTGCGCATTTTTATTGTACTATAACACTTGGGGTGTTAATTTTTAAATAATTATGTTAAAATACATTTCAATTATTTTTAATAAAATTATAATGGTGAATTGAGGTGAAACAATGTATTTTGAAATAAAATAATCTAAGTATATATGAATTTCACATAAGTCAAATGTAAGTGTGCAAGTTTAGGCACATATGCATAATTATGTGATATGATTATGAGTTAATTAAGGTAAAATTTTTATACATTATATATTATTTTTACATGGAATAAATGATACAAAATGAATAAGAAAGGAAGGTTCGAAAAAGGTTGAAAAAAATCAAGAAAATAAATGGACAGCGAAAATAGGGCCACGACTCAGAAATCTAGAGCCGCAACACCATTTTGTGCATATGGAGCATGAACGGCTAGTAAGAAGTTGCATCGCGACACAAAAAATTAGGGTCACAATGCTAAATGTCAGGGCCACAACACCAAAGGGCTAAGCCGTGATGGTGGTTTATGAAGGCGAGTCAAGCATCCAAAAAAAACTAGCACCGCGGTGCCAACATTTGAGAACACGGTGCTAGTCGATGGTAAGTCAGTCAGTTGGCTTTTTAAAGTCATTTCATCTGGTTTTTCTTCAGGCCATTCCATTTTCTTTCTTCCCACAACCAAACCCCATGTTTTTAAGCCCGTTTTACATAATTTTAGTTAGGATTAATCTTGTTTTAAAAGAAAATTGATCAATCTTGCTTTCAAACCCAAACTTCTTTAGTTTGGATGATGAAAGGAGGAAGAAGAAGTTGTTTTGCTGCAAACCATGAAGGATTTGGGAAGATTACAATCGAATTCATGATTAATGATGGAAGCTACATATGAATATCATGATGAGTTAATTTTTTCTCATTTAATTTATGATATATGTAGCTAGGGTTTCCTACAATTTGTGAATAGTGGGATTTGAGGGGATTTCATGGTTTATATGTGATCTGCATGAGGGAAATGGTCAATGGGTTAATAACCATGATTTTGGACATGTTTTGGGCATAAAAAATGATAATCTAGGGTTTTGCCTAATCGATGAACAATAATGTTTCTCAATTTTATAGATTTTGGGAAATAATCATAGAAAAAATGTTTAATTCAACAATTATTATGTTTTGTGATAAGGTAAAAAATGATATTTTTAATTATGACCTAATGGGGTCTAAAAAGGGTTTTTATATAAGAGCTATATGAGCCTTGAATTGACTGAATTCAAAGCTTAATTGAGTTATTTTCAGGCTATTTAAGTGTTAATCATGGTATGTATGAGATAAGTGTTATAAGTAAAGAAGTTTCTTGTGATATATTAGTGAGAAACCCTAATGTAGTTAGTGTCTAGTACATGTTTGATGATATCTTTCTATAAAGGAAGTGATATAATTGTTATAACTTGAAATTGGCTATGAAAGAGTATGATTAATGTAATTCATAGACATGGTATGATCGTGGTTGTGAGTGAATGGAAATCGTTATGTATATAGGACCAGCGGAGAATGGAGGAAAGCTAGAAAACTCGAAGAGTTGTGGAATTTGGTGATCATAAATAAGTAAGCTTTGACTATTGAATACATGAATGAGGATATAAAACACACCATTGGTAGTTTTTGGGTATGTATGTTTTGTTTGGAGATTTGGAATATCCCATATTTTTTAGAAGTTGATAATTTATGAATATTAGGTATAGTAAGTATCCCTTGAATTGTAATAATTAGTATTTGACACATGACATGTACATTCGATTGTTTGAGATAGAGAATAGCCTATGTTTTATGAATATTAGTCTTATTCTTGTATGAATGTCTAAACAAAAGGGATAAAGAATATCTTGACACTATGTATGAATTGGTAAGTATGATAGCATATGAATGCTTAGTTGGATGGTAATAGTAGCAATTCTCTTATGGTGTATCAGTTGATGTACACAAAATGATGTGATTTTTAATGATAATGATTATCCTATATTTATTCTTCTTATTGTACATGTGTGAATGAAGAATTAGTGGGAACCTTATTGCGATAAGTGAACGACTGTTTATATGGATGAAATGTGAACCATTTCTTGAGTTATGGTAATATGAGGTGCCTGGAGGGCACGTTTATGATTATAATTCTATATGCCTGAAAGATGTTGAGTATTGTATTGAATTGATAAAGACTTGAGCCTTGGGGATATATATATATATATGTATATATATTCATGTTGTAATTCCTTTAATAGTTTGTACTCATGTTCTGGATGATAATATGTGGTTTCTGATTATTATTATTTTATATTTCTGCCTACTTGGTGAGTTGCCTAGATCCACACCTTCTTCTTCTATGTTTTTAACTGATAGCCAAGCAAAGGAGCCCACTTATGAATTGAGATTGGTGAGTCAAATTAGAAGATATTTTTTATAGTATGACAATTTGAGGATTGGAATCCCATAGAATAAGTGTAAAATTGTATAAATTTGTATTTGAATTAAGTATTGTATAAAAGAGATGTATTGACATGTCATATGAATAATTAATAACATTGTATATGAATTTGTAATAGCTTACTAATGCATATTGCCATCATGATACAATTCTGATCTTGGGCAAAACTATGGTTATGAGTGTGAGTGTTGTATATGCAAATAGTGTCTTATAATTCTTAAAATGTAAAAAATATATATAATTCAATATATGCATATCAAATATAAATTCTTATATTTTAGGGTAATCTCTGCTGAATTTTTGGCAGAGATTTCCTTTAAAAATGGGGAAAGAGTGAAAAAAAAATGGTAAAATGCGTAGTCCCTAGGTCAAGGCCTTACATAATGGTATCAAAGCCTAGTGACTTATCTGTATGATAAGTCATACTAGTTGAATGGTAAGAATAAGCCTAAATTATGATGGTAATAGTTAGTGGAAGAGATAAGAAATGACATATCAATTCAAGTTTACAAACCCAAGCGAAGATAGGAGAATATTAGTGTAAGGGTAATGTCAAGGCATGAGAAGTGAATATAGGGCATATAAATGATAAGTGTGATTCTTTAATGCATAGTTGATGTAAATGATGATTGTGAATTGATGTGTGCTTAAATGTTACAATGTAAAATATCTATGTTAGTGTTGTGAAAGCACTAGTATATCGAAATGAATGAAATATGTTTGCTCCGAGCAAAGTAGAGCAGCTAAAGCGTAGTGGTGCACGTATGCTCACTTTAATTGAATGATTGATTATTATGTTTACAGTGTGTGTAATTGAACTGATGAAACTATAACGTTTCATAAATAGATGTTAGATGTTTATTAAATTGATTATGATGAAATTTTGAAATTACTTAAGATAATATGATAGTGTAAGCCCTAGTCAATTGGGTGCTTGATCCAAATAGACATGGCATGTGATGGCCTGAGTCTAGTGAATGAAGCTTGATGAAACTTATGATTGTAACTGATTGCAATGTCGGGATGGCATTGATATGATTGATATACCGTGATGACATTGTATATGTTTATGTGTTGATTTGCCTAATTTATAAATGGCCAATTATTTGATTAAAATGAGTTTTGAATCATGACATGGACGTGATTGATTTGACAGGACATGGTGTATCAGGGAATTTTAAGTGATGTTTGATAAATTGTATGAATATGATATGTGATATCCATAAGATACGGATGAATTTTGAAAGGCTTGGATGCCTTGGTGACATAGATGCCAAGATGGCATCGATGTAATATGAGTTGACATCTGCGGGATGTGGGCATGCATTGATGGCATGATATCTGATGTTTTGCATTATGGGCATGAAAGCAAACTATGATTGAATGTTGTTAATGATGGCTTGTATATGCAATTTGATTAGAATGAATTTTCATATGTGTATGATGATTAAAAGTAATGACTTTGAGCATTTCTATGTGTTGATTGTGATTGGAATGACGAAATTGTATACTTCTGTGTTGGATTTGATTGATTTCATTTGTTGCTTATGTAATTGACATGTTGTACATATTGTATTACATAACATTCCATCATGAGTCATGAACATGATGGCCATGATGGAATTATGTGTATGTTTTGGCATTACATGAAACAAGGGATATTTGGATGAAAGAAGGATGCTTGAATAGCATGGTTGTGAAGGCCTGCTTGGCCTAGATTGGATATGACATATATAAGGTGTGGTGGCTTGTATGGCCAAATATGGATACGACTAGTTAGCATAGTGGCCTAGACGGTCAAACATAAATATGCCTGTGATAGCGAAGAGGCCTATGATAGCCTAGCTTTCGCCTGTGATGGTAAAGAGACTTGTGATGGTCTAGATCCACTTGTGATGGTAAAGTGACTTATGATGGTTTGGATTCGCCTATGATGGTGATGCCGTTTACAAGGGCGATGAGGCCTATGATGGCCTAGACTTGACACACATAAAAGGTGGGGCTTAGCTATGATGCTTGGATAGCCCATTAGACTTGACATCCATATAGGATGATGGCCTAGATGGCCAGTGTGACTGAACACCTGCATAGGGTAAAGCCTAGATGGCCTAGTATCGAGACGCTTGATTGGTGTAATGAATTGGAGGACTTAGATTGATAAAGATTGGCCCAGGATTTTCATAATTTTGGATTGTATTGTATTAATGTTACATCATCATGTCATACACTGATTTTGCTTTGATGTTTATTATTGTTGTAATATGAGTTAACACACTGTAGTTGGAGAAAAATATCATGCGATAACATGATGGCTTAGCTGATCAAAACTCTCTCTATATATATTTATGTTGTGGTTTTTTAATAATTTGTACTCATGTTCTGAATGAGAACATGTGGTTTTTTATTATTATTATTTTATATTTATGCCTACTTACTGAGTTGTCGGACTCATGCCTTCTTCTTCTTCTATGTTTTTAGTTGACAGGCACACAAAGAAGCCCAATTATGGATTGAGATTG
>JAYJMB010015921.1:0-32481 GCA_036873735.1 Pouteria campechiana
GAGAGAGAGAGAGAGAGAGAGAGAGAGAGAGAGAGAGAGAGAGAGAGAGAGAGAGAGGGGCACGTACGTGCAGTAGCTGGGGAGGACGAGGACGAAAGGAGTGGAGGGTGTGGCGTCGCTTAGCTGCCTCGATGAAACAAAAGTAACAAAAACTAATGTTTCCATGTGACGCAGGTTTTTGGAAGCCAGTCCTGCCATGGGAACGTCGAGCCCAGCTGCTTGTCTCTTGCGATGGCTGCTGCAGTTTGGAGCTCGTGCTCATGCTCTGGAGGAGCCTCCTTCCGCATGTGCCCTCGTATCCCCTAACATGCTCATTAAACAACACCGAATCCCTCCCTCTCCCTGCGACCCTTCACTTCCCCTGCCTCCGTGCTCTCTCATCAGCCGCCACCCACCTTGTTAGACGGTCCAATGATGTGAATTTATCTAATCTATTGTCTCATAATACCAATTTACGACACCCCATTTTTCTATGTATGATCAGCTGATTGCATCTTCAATTTCTCTTCCTTTGCTTCATTTATTTACGAATATCTCTAGTTAAATTCATTCATTTATCTGAAATTTGTAATTGCCACTGCTGTAACATAGTTTATAAAACATGGGCGGTTTTGATCACCCTGTCGAAATTCAGATATTGGCTGAAATTGGGGGAGAAGGATTGTGGATATTGAGCCACGGAGGATGGAAAATGAAGAGAAAAGAATACCATCTGAGGAATGTTGCCAAATTGAGGACAGTTGTTACGACAAAATGGCAAATATTATTCTCCACAGATTCGGCACGTGCAACCTATCAACCCGTGTGGGCAATGTTAGCCAGTCATCAGTACTCGTTCCTCGATTTCGAGATAGACATGTCCAAATCATGCATGTGCCAAATATCTAACATCATTTATCTGTTTTATATTTGCAAATCATTGATGGTAATTCATCCCGGATTGGTTAGTCTCAAGTAAGAAATTCAGCATAATGCCATCGCACACGTAAGGGGGGTGAGGATGCATATCCGGTCGCGCACCTGGCGCACAGCTAATCCAGATTAGACGGTCCATTTTTCGGCCCCGCATTTGCAGCCTTGTTAGAATATTTATTAAAAAAGATGCTTAATTATTAGATTATTCGGCTAGCTATCTGATTTGTGAATATTAATTAAACAGTTGAAAACGATAAACTGTCTAACGATCTCATTTGAATCAATGCCCGGGCTTGGAGAGACGGAGGATTTCATTTGCTCATGCGGCTTCTGATTGTTCGAGTATCAAGCGTGCACATCCTCCAGAGCAGCAAATGGGAGCTGATTGACATGTGTACCTGGCGGTGGAGGGGATTTTAAACAACGGCCGCCTACAAATCGAATAAATAAATGGCCGTGACCATGAGCATGGCGTAGGCTATTGGGCCAGAGCAGGAATCAAGGATGGCTTGGCACGTGTGCCCCACCAGAGGGACGCATGCCACTTGCCATGCAGACAAGACCGGCCTCATTTCCAACGGCTGTAAGCAAGTGATGCACCACCCATGGTCTTTTACAACGCGAGGAACAATCACCTCATGGTGGTGGGAGCCCAGCTTCGTACCCGTGTGTATCGTGCGGATCTTGTCCCGCAGCGTACTGAAACGTCGCCGTACCACGTCTACCACCAGCAGATCCAAACCATGCAGTAACAAGTACCATAGTCATACATCGATATTATATATATAATTATGATGATGATGAGTATTTTCAAAAACTAGAAATTGGGTAACACTGATTGGGAGGAGCCCGATATTTTGAACGGATCTGATCTGCGAATCGTATCACAAAACTGGCGGAAAAATTGGTGTTACTTTTGTGGATTTATAGAGAGAGGGAGAGAAGAGGAAGGGAAACAGGGTTAGGAGAGGAGATTAAAGAAGAATCCTCCCGCAGCGTTATTATCACATTATCGAGACCCACAGATTGCAGGTAAGCGACAAGAGAGTATGCGCTTGTGTTTCAGACCCACCTATCCAACTGGGTCTGTTTTGATGCGGTACACGTGTAGCCACCACCTCTTTCTCCGCCAACAAAACTCTCGTGCATTGCCGGACTACTCTCTTTTATATACTCTCCCCCTTCTCTTCCTTTCTGTTATTCATTCTTCTTCTTTTTTAATTTCTCCCTCCTCAAATCTCCAATCCCTCTCTTTTTCAAATCACCTTTATCTATCACTGGACAGCTGCTCTTTTGGACTCATCCGGGCCGTTGTTTTTATGTTTATTCTCACTCATTCCCTCCGGTCATTTTCGAACAGTCGCGATGCAAGGGAGAGCTGATTGCCGCCGCTGTTGTGCTTGTGGCCGTAGGAGTCTGGCTTTCAATAAGCCATTTGGAGAAGACTTCTAACGTCTTCATGTCGGCTCTGTAGTGTTTTTGGGTGAAGTTGAGGAAAGCTGACCACGTGAAGTCCGGATACTTTCTGGGGTGGTGGCTGTCTACCAGTCTGCTTGGAGGATTCACCACCTTGTTCATCTCGGGGCAGAGGAAGAAGGCCAGAGACTTCCTCGGTGTCTCGCTGTTCACCACCGCTCTGTGTAAGCAGCTCTGGAACCGCCCGTTCGACAGCGCCTGACCCACAAACCAAAAACTCATTCAGATTCATTCTCTCTTGCTGCTTTAACAAGAAACTTGTAATGAGAATTCAAGACCAGAAGACGTACCGTGAAGGTATCACCGATGTTTACAACGAAAGCGTCTCCTCTAGGGCTTATGGAGCGCCACTGGTCGTCGACGAACACTTGCAAGCCGCCAACTTCGTCTTGGTGGAGGATTGTTAAGGAGGTGGGGTCGCAGTGAGGGCCAGTGCCGAGGGTGAGATTGGGCTTTTGGCACGGTGGGTAGTAGTTTAGCCGCATGATCGAGTCGTTCCCTTCGAAGAATTCCCGAAAATGTGTTGGGCCTACTCCAAGGCTCATTCCAAGAAGCTCCATAATTCTCAGAGAGAGGTGGCACATAGCATCACAGTATTTTTGGTATACCATTCTGCAATGAATAATCAAACGTTTTAGTTATTTACGCTCTCTAAGGATACGTAGTTATCGCTAAAAATGGCTAAGTAATAGGTGGTAATGCTTAGGAAGAGATAAACAGATCATCGTCCTTATACTCACCCATATGGGCGGTAAGAATCGCCTAACACCTCAGTGAAGTAGTTCTCAACGACTGCTCTTCTTTCGTGGTTATTCACCTGGTTGTCCGGTGGTGAGGATGAGTAGCGGAAAGATAGTGTCTCCTTCCATGGCAGTTTGGATGAGAACCTCCCAGTGAAGCTGCTTGCATACCCGCAGCTCTCTCCCGGCTTTCTCTGAGCTCTCATTTTCTCCTCGAGCGGCATTGTGAAGAAGTCCTCAACGCTTCGGTGCGCCTCAGAGACGAGGCCAGCATCGACGCCATGGTTGACAACTTGGAAGAAGCCGTGCTTCTTGCAAGCCTCCGAGACTAGCCTGACGGCTTCGTCGGATTCCCCAGAGAGGAAGCTCTGTAGGTCGACGAGGGGAACGACTAGCTCTTCCACTCCCGGGGCCGGCTTATCTTCCTCAGGCCAAATGAACTGGACAGGTATATTGGGTTCATGACGAAGGTGAGTGGCGTCAAACACCAGCGTAGAATCATGGGGCTTATTGTTGCTGTTGCTGTTTTCATCTTTCTTGGAGGTCGGAGATGGAGAAGAGATGGGTGCATTAGAAATGCATTCCATGATCGCCATGTTGGTGTGGGAGGAGGATGGTGAGGTAGTTACTTCAGGGATAAGATGTGATGCGTGCTTGTGTGTAGAGATAGAGAGAGATGCAAGAGGCCGGAGAGTGAGGGGAAGAGAAGAGCCAAGGCCGACCCTTGGGGAAGTCGGTGAACAAAAAATGGGAATCTCGTGGATTCACCACGGCGTCATATCTGCTGGACTCATCGGCAGCTCCCTCTCCCTATTTATATCTCAAATCATCCAATGCTCACTCACTGCAAAATAAACCTACGGTGCTCCTACTTCTGTTTGGACACTTATATTAACTAATCACGTGATCCGATCCTTCCATTAGCTTAAAAATACAGTTTCTAGACAACCAAATAAGGATCACACTCATCTGATGATTCAAATTATCTATTTCATACGATCCTTCCTTTGCCTTGATCCCAATAAAGATCACACTCATCTCATGACCCAACTTATCCGCTTCATCCGATCCTTCCATTAGCTAAAAAAAAAAAAGCAAAATACATTTTATAAAGATCACACGCATTTGATGACCCAAATTATCTACTTGATCCGATCTTTCCATTAGCTTAACATAATAAAGATCACACTCATCTCATGACCGAAATTATCTGCTTGATCCGACCCTTCCATTAGCTTAAAAATATATTTTCTAGACAACCCAGTAAAGGCCGCATTCATCTGATGATCCAAATTATCAACTCAGAATTCCATAAATTGGATGCGGAAAGCTATTCATGAAAAAAAAAATTGGGCACTCTTTATCAAATTGATCATAGACTGAAAAATTCATGTTCATGAATTTGAGGTTGATTAATCCTTGCCGTCGATCCAGAAGTGTAGACAATGCCATCTGATACTGTTGGTCTAGATTAGGCATCTCATGTCGGATGGCGTCGAAATCGAATAACATGGCAGGCGAGGGCCATGGAATCGCTGGATCATCAAAATAATCATTGGTAGCAGGAATGGACATTACACACAGGCATTTGGATTGTGGAAGTGGGGGCAACAGATCTTGGATCAGGACCGTCCGTATGCTGGGATCCTCCATCTTTGGAGTATCTTCAGAAAAATGGCTTTTGATACGACAATCCCGGAGTTGGATTCTGTTGCCAGCAAATAGATGGTTAAAAAGACAAGTACACCGGTGGTGCGTTGTCAGTCGGCTAAAAAAGACCAAGATCCACATTCAGATTTTCGGGCATATTTGGCAGTGGCGTGGGGCATAGGATACCCAGATCAAGTGATCTGGATCAGTGGGCAATAGTGGTCGACTGTGGAAAAAGGCTGCCCGAGTACAAAGTCCTTGCTGCAAGTGGGGAGCCGATCACCTATTTGAATGTGACAGACACCTGAACTTTTTGTATATAGCCCCAGCAGCTACCATGCCACTTTTGTAGGGTTAGGACATCAGTCACATAAAAAGGGTCTGACCCACCATCTAGATCATCCAAACAAAAAGCCTGGGACTGTCCAATCCGGCTAAAACATCGGATACAACTGACCATGTATCTGACTCAACACGCTGCTGTGGACCACCTATCCATTGGATCGGGCAGGTGGATCAGATATTTTTCATGGTCTTGATTTTCTACAGAAGAAGATGCTTATTTTGGTTACACCTAGTCCTAGGTAGTTAACAATAGCCGATTTTGAGATGTTGGGTGCAATTAGTTTAACTTTGGAATGGGAGTAAACAATGTAAAATGCCCAAGATGGTGATGTGAGAAGTGTTGACTGAACAGCAAAGCCATTCAAAATTTGTTAAAATATTATTAAGTGTATTTATGATTAATATTTTTTGTATATTTATATCCCTTTGGGGGAATACAAATTCATTATATAGTTTTTGTACGAGATCTTTTTACTTTGAAAGTAGTGGGGAGAGTCAAAATAGATATAAATTGCTTTTGAAAGATAGTAAAGAAAGATAGCTTAGAGCCTACAAAAAGGGATAAATTGACCATAAATGTCTCATCAATGGAGGGAAAAGAATTATTCCCTCCCTTTCCAGTTTCCACCCAAAATCCAAAACCGACCCAATTTAAGGAAATTGAATATCAGTAGGTCAGTTTGTAAATGCGGGACCCATCATTTAGGTCCTCCATAGATCACCCATAAACCCAAACATACTACACGTGCCAATGTTCCCTCTTTGGGGCTCCTAGAATAGGACAAAAAGGGGCCAGTCAGGGAGGGCAGCCAGATGTTGCCAGATTATTTGAAGGCTCAAAAAATTGATAGCCAGTGGTCTAAATCAGGAGATTTCCACCTAATAAGGTAAGCTGTCCAAGCCAAGGCACATGAGTATGAACATTGCCTCCACTGAATAAGTGGGCCAAAAGCCATGAATAAGTGTGCCACGTTTGAAGATGTAATGGCAAATCTCCTCTCCAAAACCATGTTGCCACGATGGGGTCAGTTTGGGAAGGGGTTTTAGTGGGTTCTGTGTAGCTTTGTCCAAATCTCTTTGTTTTTTGATCCCTTTTATTTCCTGCTGCTGCCTACTCTGCTTTTTGCTAGTTTTCATACTAATGTTTGCATTTTCTTTCATCCTGCTTACACAATATCCTTTTACCTTTTTTTTCTTGGGTGGGTCTTGATTTGATGTGGGGTCCACACAACACTGTCATGCTGGGCCTGTCATCACAGTTGCCACACGTGCGATCTAAATTTGATGGTCCATTTATGAGGTAGTGCGCATGTTGCAGCATGCCATTAGTAAAAATGGTGCCTAATCAAGTGGTACTGCATTTTTATCTTTTTGGCCTTGAATGTGTCTCTCCTCAAAGGGCTAACATTAGTTTTCAGGCCAACCACTTGTTGCCAACGTACACTACATGATAAGTGGTCCATTGCTTTGGCATGAGTGCCATGCAAGGATGGAATTATGCCCCACTTGTTGGCCTACATGGAAATAAACATTCCATCATCAACCTAAACAAACATTCCATCACCAACCTAAGTTTTGGGGACCAAAATTCACTACTCAGGCTCATAATATGACACCTTTATGTTGTAACACTTTCTTTTAATTGAAATCAAAGAAATGGCAATAACTTACTATGGTCAATGTAGAAGAATTTTATTCATAGAGGATTTTATACAAAAAATTAGGGCCTGTTTGCGTAGGTGGAAGATAATGTTATTCAAAAAAAGTGCTAAAAAAGGATAGTAGTATAAGTATGTTTGTATTTTTAGCACATCTTGGCAGTTGAACTCAATTACTAGCATGTAGTTATAACTATGTAAAAAAAAAAAAAAAAAAAAACCTTCCATATAAGGGCTTGGCTTGATTGGTTGTATTGAAATGAAATTATTTCCTAGAAAAGAAAATATATTATCACATATATTTACCATAATAATTATATTTTTTAATCATTATTTTTAATAAAAATATGCATTATTTTTATTTGCAAATCACTTCTTTACTGCTGACATCAATTTCTATTTTTTCCTTTTCATTTTCATCTAACCATTAAGGCCCTCGAAGAACATAATCCACCGTTGTGATCAACATGAAAAGATTTGTATGCGTTGTCCAAATTTCATAATTATAAACTGTTGAAAAGACTAGCTAAATGAACATCCAAAAGCTCCGATGCCCCTTCTCGAGTTGGAACCTGAACGCACAATGCTTCCTCATTCCCCAAGTTTGGCTTTTGAACTTCATTTGAGAATATAATGCTTGCATTTTGGTTTGAATAAATACTATGTTAAAAATATCAAATCCCAGTTTCAAAAGTCTTAGAACTTAGAGAAAAAAGTTAAGGTTAAACCCAATAAAACAACTCAGTTTATGTTGTATCATATACTATTTTGTAGATAAATATAAACGCATATTCTTATTTTAATATCTATTTTAATCTTTTCTTGTGAATCTAAACAATTAAATTTTTGCTTAAAAAATATGCTAAAAGCCCTAAAAACTATTGATAATGTAAAGAATTATGCGAATGCAATAGCCAACATACCCACAAAATAATACACAGATTTACGTGAAAAACTCCTTTAATAAAAAAAAATCACGGGCAGAGAATAAGAGTTTTACTATATCAAAGATTGAGTATAATCAAGAGAAGAGAAAAAGAAAGATTAAAAAAAATAGAAATCTTCAAAAATACTAGGCTATCTCTCTCTATAAAAATAACATATATGTATAGAAAACCCTAGTCTCATTCAGAATCTCGTGTGCATATGAATTTTTCTCAAATAACTTTGCGCAAAATTTTCAAAATTTGTCTACATGCAAAAGTACCAAAAATACGTCCGTACGAATTCTGCGTCGGCGCCACTTTATTAACTGCTGCTTGCCCACAAAATCATCTAACATCGCTGGCGCCATATCTTTATCTATGATGTTTTTATAACATGTCTTCAAACGTACAGTCTGTACCGTAGGGGCGGAGCCCCTACATCCCTTGAAAGATCAGTGGTGGGCTACGAGATTGAGCCTACCACCATAATTCTCTATAAAAAATTCATACTTATTGAAATCTTCAAACTAACTAAAACAAAATTTGGATCACCATGTGTTAACGGATAAATTAGATAAAAAGTAGAGATTAATTAATTCATATAGACATTCATGTGTTTATATCAACCGTAGTATCATTTTAACTAATATTTGAATATCTATTTATAAATTAATAAACATATTTTAAAATTATTAAATCTTAGTGATTAAAATTGATCCAGATTATTAAAAAATCCAACCCAATTTTCACATAGTCCGATTAGGGTTCAGATGGAGCTTTAAAAATAAGATTAGGATTGAGTTAAAGTATTAAGGTTTACATCAATATTCATATAACCGAACCCAGAGTTACACACCTAAACATTTCAAATGAGTGAAGATCAACCATAATCATCAAATATAGAACACTTGTTGGGTTGAATCATGTTTCTCCAGAAGTGTTGCATGAGTCGTACGAGACACATGCCAAAACAAGGAATATAAAAAGAATGACATGGATCACGGAGTGGAAAGCAATTGCAGCACTAAGCATGTGGGAGAGCGACCACTCTATCCTCTCTCACACGCATATCATTTCATGGCCAAGCTAGCAAGTAAAATCACACTAACGATAAAAATGAGACCGTGATAGGTACAATGGACGTTGAATACCACTTGCTTTGAATAACATTGGTAGGCTTCATCAACCGTTTCAGCCATCCAGTTTGCTGCAACTCGTCGTGGTTTCTCAACAGGAACCCAACCATCCCATCCATGCTTTTCAGATGGTTGGCTACAGGAGACAAACGTACAACTGCTATGTGGATTGAATCACCCTGTCATCTCACCCACAACCTCTAATAACCCAAGAGATGTAAGCTAAACTTACAGGAACATTTCATTGACGGATTGCGCCCCTTTATGATTGTGACTTGAGGATGCCCATGTTGCACTCTTTTTGGCTGCTTCCTTTTGTTGGTGTCCACCAACAAAAGGAGGTATCCAAGTAATTGCATCATATTTTCCACTAATATTTTGTGTGTGTTTTTCCTAATAGAATATTTTTTTTTCCAATTTTGGCTGTAAAATAATATAATAATATTGAAGCGGCTATAATTAACTGACCAATGATAAAAGGACCCGTGGATACTAAGTCAAAGATGGATTTTTTCAATTAAACAATGGATGTGGAAACCTTATACGCTAAGTAAGGGGATTGTGTCACTTTACAACTGGGGTGGAAAGTGGGCTACACACTATCCATATGAATCATCACACCCGTCCAGATAATTTAAAATATGTAATATATACTGTTCATGTTAAAAATCACCTAGATAATAAGATAATCAGGTATTCTACAATCAAGATAAATATGAGAAAGGTTGTTTTAACTATTGAAATTATGTTATGATTATAGATTATTTGTATCATGTTATATGCACAATCTAAATTATTGAATAGATATTTTTGATTAGAAAAATGAATAATATAATTTTTTTTCAAATGAAAAGTAAGTTATATTATGATTTTTGAAGTAAATATTTAAATTCATATAAATTTTCTTCATCATAGTTTACCTGATTTTTTGATCTGGGTATTTTTAACGTGAACGGCATATATTGTATTTTAAACTATGTGGATGGGTGTGATGATTCATATCGATAGTGTGTGGCTCACTTTCTACCCCAATTACAGAGTAACTTCAGTTCCAGGCGATCCGCTTCCATTCGCTAACAAGCGATTGCTAAAATCTCTCCAAAAATGGGTAATTTTAAGGATGGCGCATGTGATGGCTAGCATAGCTTGCATTGCCGAAATCTCGCTGTTTTTTTTTTTTTTTTTTTTTTTTCGGAGCAGATAATGAGCAATTGCCTCACGAATCATAACATGAGAGAGACCTTCGGAGAAACGCTGCTACAAATGGGAAAAAACAAGGCTTTTACGCAAGTAGTACTATTTTCCAGTTTTATTTTAAACTTCAATCAGGGCTAACCCTTCTTTATCTTTTACTCTTAATAGTCTCTCTCGAGCCCTATTCTTTCTCTTTGAGAATTCTCACCGACAGCATCGAAGAGGTTTTTGGGCGTGAAGTTCAACATGCTTGTCTTGGGAATTCTCACCGACAGCATCAATTATGATAAATATATACCAGGGGCTGCTTAATTAACATGGAGGTATTTTCTCGAAATAAAAAAGGTCTTCATTTATTAAACAAGTAGGTGGGAGGCCATTTGGGAAACATGAAGTGTAGTTAAAAGTCATGTTACACATGGTAATGTTGCTCAAGTGTTTGACATCTAAGCCATTAGCTAATTGGTGCACACTAACAAGATCTTTTCCAAACACAAAGTCAGCGCACTAATCAGGCATCCCACGTGGTGTTGGACAAAATAGGTGGAGGAATGATTTCCCCTAGTCTTTCTATACATATTTTTCAAATTATCAATTATCAACCAACAGCAGTTGACTTTGATTTCTGTAGTGCATGTGGCACATTGAGCATCGAGGGTGACGCCACCCATTGGAGTGGCCTCTCGATCATGCACAACTGCGCCATGTTGGAATGTGAACGTCCAAACAGCCACTTCAAATACCAAGTTGGTAATCGATTTGACAGCTTTGTTTATGGTTCGGTCGGGGGGTTTTGGATAGGACATTAGTGGGATTTAGTTCTCACTTTCATCCACTTCGTTTTATGCTTTTCCTTGATGCGCTACTCTCAATTTTAAGTGTTTTTATATTCTCTTGCTTTTTCATGAATTTTATTTTAAGGAGCTTTGACTTTTCTTATTGATAGTTTCAAATATGTCATACAAAGGCTTTTCAAATTAAATATTACAAAACACAATCTAATTTATCACCCATTAATTCATTAGAGGACACTAACGATATATGTCTTTGGCAACTCTTTTTTATTTCAACTTAAACAAAAGTAGTATATCCATTGCCAGTTTGATGTTACGCTATGTTTACATAAAACCTAGTTTGCAAACAATAAAAAGAGAGTATAATAGAAAAGCATAACAAATGATGATATAAATAAAATAGATTTCTAAAAAATTGATTAGAAATATAGATAATAAAAAAAAATAAATTTGTTAGAAATAGTTGAAAGATTAGGTTAGTGTCAAAAGTTATGTAAGGGGGTAGCTATTACACCCCCTTCCTATTATATGCTCTTGCTATTACAATTCATGCAAATTCTAATGATATTTTATTTCATATAGTAGTTTTACTATAATTAGAAATTAAAAAATTTCACTATTATGTCAGGATTATTATATATATAATTTTGATGATAATAAAACTTACATTAAAATAAAATATTATGTACTTAAATGTTAACAATCATGCTTGAAACATATGCATAATAGTAAAGGATTGGTTATACAAGCATATATTTATGAGATAAATTTATGATTTTCATATTACAACTATCTTAATTATCGCTTTTTATGGTGGATCATATATTCACACCATGCCTTATTAAATTATCATATCATGTGCTTAAATAGAGATGTATATTATCTCTGCTTCACGATGCGTACACATCACATAAGGATATATATATTCTGATTATATAATACTGACGACATAACAAGTGCAAAAAACTTGTAAGTGCAAAACTGCGATTAGCAACTTCAACTATCTGTTATATTCCAAGAGGATTAAATTGTTGAAGATCATGGAAGAAAATGAAGAAGAAAACAAAGCTTAGAAGACAAGCTAAAAGAAGTTTGATTTGTTTGTAAAATCCAATGAAAAATCTCTACAGATAAATGCAATGACAGAAATAATTGAAGACAGAGTTATGATTAGAGTGCTTAAACTGCGGACCATCTATTAGCCAGAGTTTGTCTAAGACAAAGTAAGAAAAAGCAATTTTATCATGCACTCAAACAAATGAAGAAAGATGAATGACAAAGAGATGGTCACCCCTAACAACTACCCAAAGAAAAAAAACTTTGTCTAACCAACAAAGCTTGATGAATAGATTTGTCCAAGGATAAGAAGGTGTAAAGACAAAGTAGGAAGTAACTTCACCTGAGCTAAGATAAGATAAATCAAGAATAAAGTAAGGAAGAAGTTACAGAGACAAACTCCATTAGTTACTAAAAAAATGCAGAATAAGAAATTCAACTTTGTTTGCGGTAACCAAATTCGTATGTAACTTACTACAAATAAAGTGAAAGATAAAATAGAAGCAACACAGTATGCATAAACGAAGCTACATAAACAAAATGACTGCTTGAACAAAGTAAACTTCAATATACAAACACATTCGTCTGCAACTTACTATAGATAAATCTATAAGCGAAGTGCAAAGCCTAATTTGTCTAAGACAAAGTAAAGTAGAATTCAATCCACCACTTTCTTTTGATGAATGATGAATAAGAGAAGAACATTTTACTTCATTTGTTCTAATAAGATAAAGCAGAGTTTTTCTGTCGATCAGTTCAACTTCGTCTATGTCACCAAAATTCGTCTGTTACTTACTATAGATAAGTTACATTCATGAAGGATCGACTGACAGACAAAACTCATAGAAAAATTTGATTCAAGATTTATAATAGACAAATGTAAACAAATAGAGATCGTGACTTGTCCAAGATTAATTGATTTATGTTACTTACATTTAAATGGCATCTGCACCCATGTTTTCATTATGCGGACTCATTTTAGTCACTATTTTTGACAAAAAGTAGCATTGCACATTTTTTAGTTGTATCAAGTTAAAACCAAAAAAGATATTCCAACAACAGCTCATCTTCCTCTCTAAAAGAATAACATTACAACAATTCAAGACAAATGAGAAGACATGCACCATAATAGTAAAAATCACAATAGTCATCTACATTCAAAGCTGCTCTCATTCCTGCATCAAATACAACCTTCTCCTTTATAATGGTCAAGTTTCTAAAGATCTATTTAAGGAGATGAGTTAAAAAATTCAAAGGTAGTGAAGGAAGACATTTTAAATGAGTGTAACCTTATGCAAATTCTTCCATCCATGGTCAAGATCTTAAACCATCATCTATCTTATATGAGCTTTAATTTATAAATTTTATGAAAATTAATTTTATATTTTTGGAATATCTTTTTATGTTGTTAGAGTTGTAAAAGATTTCATCTTCTCCCGTACTTTATTGTAACACTTTGTAAAAGTGTATTAATTTTTTGATTAATCTGAAAATCAGAGAGTTGGTGATGATACTTAAAAAACTATTAAGTTTGCTAGTGATCTTAGAAACTAGTGAGTTTTTTGATGAACTTATGAAATCAGAAGAGTGTTAAGAGTACTATGTTTATGCTCCCCGAAGCTGGAATCCAGAAGAGTGTTGAGAACACTTATTTACGCCTCCTAGAGTTGGAATCTAGAAGAGTGCTGAGAGCACTATGTTTATATCCCCTAGAGCTAAAATTTAGAAGAGTGCTGGGAGTACTATTATATTTTCATTATATAGGATATAGTAAAATTCAAGACACAATAAGTGTGTGCTCTTGGAAGAGTGGATGTAGGGATAAGCCTCCCAAACCACTATAAAAATTATGTTGTTTGTGAGTGTCTATTAGTTTTATCCTTCATGCACATTACTATTTTATTATTTATTTTACAATATAACACACAAGTATAAAAAGAGGGGAATGGTCAAATAGGGATTAAGTAATAAATTTTTATAAACTCAATTTATCCCTCCTCTCTTGAGTTAAGCCATACTATAAGATTCTACAAATTATTTATACAACTAGATTAGATTCCTCACAAATATCCTTTTAAGGGTAAGTTAATTTTGAGTAATGTTATTAAAATTAGACAGAAGGTTAAGGATTTGGTTTGCTACGTAAGTTCAATTGTTTGATCTAAATAAACTAACTGGTGTAATATATTTTTAAAATAAAATTAAAAATAATTTAAAGTAAATTTTAAAAATTTAGATCTCATTATACATGCACAATTAAATCCTTCTTGATTATGTCATATATAACTAAAAAAGCTATTTTTATGTCTTTCATGGATGAATTAATTGAATTATCTAGATTGGACTAGTTTTGATACTAATGATTTTGTAGTAAAATGATGGGTAAAAGATTTTTTTGTGAAGATTGTGATATTTAAGTACCATAAATTTTTTATTTTTTTATGTTATTACTTTTCTTTTATTTTTTTAAAAGAAATTTATATATTTTGTCTTCATTCACTTGACCACTCCCTTGTAAGGTTTATATTACTACACCTCATTTTTGTTATCTTTTATGTATGTTTTACCTCAAACCAAATAAGTGAAAATACCCTCTCAACGAACTACTTAGGCTTCGTTTGGCCATGCATTCTGAATGGTGGAAAGTGCTTTCACTGAACAGAATGCACTTACAAGATGTTTAGTAGAATTTTTGAAGCACTTCAATGCACCGCAAAAGCTAAAATAGCGTGTTTCTGGCTAAGCAGAAAAATTCTGCTTATCCATGGGCTTCTTGCGTTAAGACAATATTACCCATCTTCCTCTCTTTTAAAAAATAATATCGTAAGTATATAAAATCATATTCAAATATTCAAATATGATGTAAATATTTTCATCCATGAAATTTTTAATTACCTTCTAACTAATAATTTTTTTACTTTATCTGTAAAATATTTTTAAAGGATAAAAATAATTTTTATTTTTTATAATTCTTTTTTATTTTAATTTTTCACCATGGTAATTAATTTTTAATATGGACGAGGCGCATAATATTATTTTTTTCTTTATATTTGAATATTTATTTTTAATTGATAAGCAATAAATCTCATATATATATTCAAAGAAATATTTTATAAGTTTAAATTATTAAAAAATATATAATAGGAATCTCTTTTCTCAACAAAATGAGTTTATATCTATTTAGCATGTAGCTTAGATTCTATATACAAATTTAATCGTAACTTAGATTATTATATATATAATTTTATTATATATATTAATATTAAAAATATCAAATATTTTTTTCTTCTAAGCTAATAATGTATATTAAAAATATTTTATTATTAACACCTATTTTAAATCTTAAAAGTTAATTTACATATTATATTATTTGCATAAATTTTTGAAGATAACTAGTGATAGAGTTAAAAGATTTTTTTATTTTTTATCATTTGCATAATGAAAATACTTAATTTTACAATGGGGTCAAACGGAGCCTTAATTTGTTTTCTTTAATACGGCCAACCTTCTATGCAAATTAGACCAATTTGCAGTTCAAAATTGTGACCATGTTGCAAATCTCAGAATACCTGTGGTATGTCCACAGAAATTTTTGTTCATGAGGAGAAGATATTTTTTGCTGTAGTAGCGTGAAGGATGATTGCACATGCACTTTAAAATTGCTATGGCTGATTTATTATTATTATTTTTTAAAAGTGTAAGTCATATCAGCCATGCATATATGTATGGATGCTTGTGGACTTCTGCTGGAGCTTTTTTAATGTAATTGGAAAACATGTAATCTTGGGGTTTGAACATTTACGTCCACTTTTCCAAACTGAAACCACCAATACTCTCCCATGACCCATGAGAAGACCAGCACTTGTAACACTCCCCCGTTCGTCCGTATTCCAAAAGTGGATGCTGGAATTGCTTTTGAGAAGTGGGTGACAATGGCATTCTGGATTAAGTTGAGTCATCTAATCAAATGATTCCTTGGAGTCATGGACAATCAATTTAGGGCCCACATGATGTACGGTCCAAAGATTGGGTTATATCTAATAAATATGCTTGTCCATTTGCCCGAAGATTCGGTCATACCTTCCACAGTAGTAAGATGGGGATATCCGTGGAGGTTCCTTCGTTGATGATCTCTTGTTTTTATGAGTATGTATCAACGGGGACAAATTCGTTATTTTCTATTGACTAGATTATTAGTATAAGCTATATCTATCAACATTGAAGAAGTCATGAGGAGTTGTCCAACATAAATCGTTATTAAAGGGCCATTCTTGTGTGCATTTCTTTTCTTTTCTTTTCTTTTTACCCTTTCAGGTTCATGGAAAAGCACACATGGTCCAATTCTATCGTAAATTAGACAATATTCTATGCCTTCCGGGGCTCAGTCGCTGTGTTTAAGCAAAGCTATGCTTCTCCTCCGCCACATGATCCTCTATGAGCAAGTGACCCTTATACAAATGTAAATGATTGGACCCATCAATGTCAGGACTGCCTTTGTGAAAGATATTGATGTTGGGTGTGTTTGGATGGTACAAATGGCTAAAAATTTGAATGTATGCCTATGTATGTATGGGGGAAGGTATTTATATGCAGTCAGTTGAGCTGAATTTCCAATCAAAGACACTGTGGTTAAACATCTAAAAATAAAACTCATACTTAAATATATATAATATTATGATTAATTTTAATCTAATTAAAATATTCTGTTAAGTTTAAATGACAAGATTGCATAAGAAATTTTAGTGCTACTGATTATATACAAATATTTTTCATGAATTAGACAAATATATAATAATGTTAGTAAAATACAAGTTAATTTCAATCATAAGATGAACAAAAATACAATAGAAAAACTTAAAAATAAAGTTACTGAGAGTGAATAAAAATCACATCAAAGCAGTAAAAGGAGATTTTTAGGCGCATTGGTTCTAACGTGCATATTCCAAACAGACTATAGATTATTTCCAATGGCATCAATCAATCTTGATCACCCTTTATTTGATCATTGACCAGATGGGTAGGATCAATTCATATTGATTTTGAGAAATGGGAGCCATGGATCATGTAATGATTATCGCATTTGGACAGTTGTTTTTCCATGGTACTAGGCACTAATGGTGTTAATCGATGGATCTTTCATCTTTCATGGCCATTGGGTGGATGGTGGGGAAACTGTAGTCAAATTAAAGCAAGTTGGTCCTGCCATGCCAAATAGACATGAAGTCCTCCTATAAACCTTGGATACGGGATCTGGGCTGTTGTCATTTGTGATTCACATCCATTTCTTTCTGGCCGTGTGATCAACCAAACAAATCTTCAGCAACTGATTGTATATATCCTCCAACCCATTATTTGATTCCTGATTTTCTTTGTTCCTTAATCACCAAACACTGAATATTCATCTTCACCAGCTTTTTCTTCTTCTTGTCACGTATATCTAGGACATTTAATTAGATGGGCCATGCACGACCATAAGAGATATGTACGGATCCTACCTGCGAATCAATTAGGGCCACAAATACCAGCTTTTTGTGGTCACTAGAAATGGATTCTAACGAAGAAATATCTGAAATGTTTGGATGCGGTCATTATCAGTTGAAGAATGAGTTGAGGGACTGGTTTGGAACTAATCGTGATGCTTGAGATCCTGTTTTAAATGGTTGCTGTTTGCATCTTTTGACCAAATGATCTGTAAGCATGGAAGGGCCCATCCGCATGCAACCAAAAGAATACATCTCTTTCAAAGACACTTTCAAAGACACTGATGACCCATCATGTTAGTTGCACCACTAATCCCACATTATTTCAAGAACTCATCTCATGTCAGTCTCAAATGTCTTGTTGATGATCCACAAAGTGGGCTGTCCATGTAAATTATGGGAACATGGTCAATCGTGTATAAGCGTTCTCCATTATGTTAATGCAGCATCACGCACAGTTTCAAAAGAAATGATGATCCGAAAAAGGCCCAATTGGCTTAGGTATCTCAATAAAAAAGAAAAAAGTTTTTTTTTTTTCGTTTTCAAAAGTAAACCCCTTAGGCATCTCAATAAAAACCACAAATACAAAGTCATTGGAATGCAAAATCCTAATGAACTAGGTGTGATTTTCACTGTAATAACTAACCATCTTGATTTGGGGATCCTCTTCATCCGATGAGCCATAGCCGTGGACCATTGGAAAGCCAAAAAAAAAAAAAAAAAAGTCATTTCATAAAATGAAGCACACTGTGTTGGCGGCGGATACCAAAAGATAAGCATGTCAAATCCAACTAGATATCCAAAACAGAGTACAAAAGGTGGTATTGGTCCACTTGAGAAAGGTAATTATAAAAGTCCTAGACCATGTAGCTCCTTGATCTTAGTTTTCAAGGATAAATGCATCCCAAATGTCAAATATGCAATGTTTACCGTATTGAATTATAAATTACATCTTTCTAAGATTGCTCAATTCATAAAGTCCTTCAAATTGAAAACAAGGATTGCATATTCATGCACCTTAGACTATAATGGATTATAAATCTTAATTATATTTGGTAGGAGCATTTACAAATATACTTATACCTTTTACTCATAATTATATTTTTTACAAATATTTTTAAAATATTTATAAAAATATCTATATTTTATCCAAATATTTTTGAAAATACCAAAATCTTCAGTTTTTGGATGGTATTTTTAGAAGATAATTATTTAGCTCCAAGAAATTCTGACAACTTTTGAAAAACTATATAGGACATTTAAAAAATTAATAAAAATACAATTATAATTAAAAGGTATAGGTATATCTGCAAATGCCTCTATTTTGTAAGAAAAGCATTTGATTGAGAAGAATAGGAATGGGCGGCAAGGCCTTACTGCTTAACAATCCTGATCATCTAATTGTTTTAGCCCCAGGGAAAATGCAAATATTTTAATATTTTAATGAGTCGTAGATCGGATAGTTCTTTCTTCGAATCAAAGTAATGCACAAACTCACAAGGCATAGGGGTGATTTATCGGGTAGACTGCTCAATCATTACCGCTAATGTATGGATGGGGATATTCGTGAAGGCATGATTCTCCATCGTGATTGGGACCCCTTAGGATTGTTGAATGAACGGTCTGGATTTTTCTTTTATTTTCTGTCCTATTTTTTTAAGGGAAAAAAACGAGTGGGCGAAGTGCTAACACCCACTTGTTTTGTCGCAGTGACTAATGCCAGGGGCTATCCGTGTGAAATAATTGCTACAATGATGCAAATATGCAAATTTTAAAGTCACGGGCAAAATTGTAAAATAAAAATTCTTGAAGGGTTGATCTGTATAAATTCCATCTGAAATGGTCAAAATTCCATTTTATTATCATTTAGTGCAATGTGGGCCTGGGCCAGCCATGTTGGGTTGAGGGTTAATTTGTCGCCAGCCCATTTAAACATTCAATTCTCCAAATCAATGTCCAACCCATTTTAACATTTATTTCTCCAAATCAATCTAACTAATGTGTCAATAATCATAGCACCAAACAAGAAGGGACTCAAATTTATGATCTTAGTGCAAAAGTTAAACCCAATTACTACTTGATAGGTGTACGGTCTTGATTTTAAAAGGAATTTTGCAAAATGGCCATGTAACTTCAAGAGGAGGGTTCATCATGGAAAGGCAATCTCTAGAGGCCTAGCAATATGGATTTGATTGGAATGAAATGAAAATAATGTCAATAATACAGGATATTACGTCTACTTAAAAGTGAATAGGATTAAACAGGGAATAGATAAATGAAAATTAATAAGGAAAAAAACTAGGATTATTATGAAAAATACATATCTAATAAGTTTAAGTCCCAAAAAATGTACATTTTCAAAAGAAATCTGAATCTCTCATTTTCGTATCTATGCTAGTATCCCCTTTATATTTATGCATTTTAATTTTTAGCAAATGGCATCCTCGCAAGGTTGGTGGTGGATCGGAATAGTTTTAGATGATTACAAGGATGATTTGGGCCCGAACTTAAATCTTTGGTGGAAACAAGTTGGATATCTTGGCACCTATAAAAAACCTAATCCATCCATGGAAGGTTAATTCAACAAGATGAAATGAAATAAAATAAATTTTAAGTCCAAAAATAATTACTTGTTTTGCTTTAAAGCCACAAGAAGGCCTATGAGAAAGATGTGACGAGGGGAGGAAAAGGTCATGAAAATCAAAATCATTAAAGATCTACCTCTACTAAAATTTAAACAGCGTGATAGTTTAGTATCTAGATTGTTCTTCTAACATTTAAAAATTTTTGTTCTCGCGCAATTTATAATGAGGAAATGATTTACCATGAAAGCTTTCATAGAAAATTATATAAAAAAAAAAGTTTATTTTAAGGCCCATGGTGATTTATATGATTAAACTTGGGTGGATGGGGTATATTTCTTCAAGTTGGGTGCTTAGTAATCAAAATTCAAGAGACTTATAAGGATTTTAATGACATATTAGCAACCGTAACTAGAGATAAGTTCTCGTGCGGTTACATTAGCTACATCATAATCTTACTTTGATGGTAGACCTATTTCAACTACGATATGATTCCGTACAACTACAATTAAGGGATATATAACTATCCAAAATCTTCTCTAAATAAAAAAATCATCCAAATCATTTCGGTGTATCTAAGTTTAAGTTGTATCACACTTCTTAATCATAAGTTTTCTGAATTACCTATGTCTTTTTAAAAGTAAGTCACATTACTAGCGTTTCTCTTGTCACGATGCTTCTTCATTCGAGGCTATCCAGACATTTTCGCATGACTCCGAAGCTTGGTAATCATACACATGGTCAAACAAGGAATAACGGTGCGCCACAAACGCCCGAGTATGGCGCGGCGTCCAATACAACATGTTGCATTGAATTTGAATTGAGACTAAGTTAAAACAAAAGGCTATTTACGTAATTTTGCAATGAGTATAGATAAAGAAGCGGATTCATCTCGGGAACACATGGGATCGGGCTTCATGAGATCCTGATGGGATCCCAACTAAAGCATCGCCCCACACGGGTCATCAGGCTGATCTAATCCAGTAAAAGAATTTAGATATTATTAATTTTCATACTGAAAATTTTCCGATATTTAAGTAGGCAAAACATCAGAAAACTGTGATGTAGCTCTTTTAACGGTTGAAATTACTTTTGTATAACAATCAACAGATTATGTTGTATTTATTATCTAAATAGTTATATATATATTTTAATTATGAAAATGAATAAAAATATTTTTTACACACTTACAGCAATTAAATTATATTCAGAATGTTAGGCACGGTGGGATCAGTCTAATAAGAAGGGTGGGGCCCATTATTGATTTGGATCTCGCCCAAACCGCTGCCTGAACGCAGGGCAAAACATTCCCTCGCATGGCAGCTGGCACATGAAATTCATGATTTTGCAGAAAGTTGCACAAGAAACACTGTTTAATATCATTTTAATCGAGTTGAATTATATCAATAAAAATTATTGTTAATTTTTAATATATTTAATTAAATACAAGTAATATATTAAATTAGCCCCATAATATCATTATAAATTTTTTTTTATGAAATTATAACAAATTATTATTTTTTGAAAGCAAACAAAATAATATAAGCTTGTTTATTTTACAATAATATTACAATCTTATTTTAAGTTTTAGATTGAGGTAAAATTTATTTTATTGTTAAATGAATGATTATAATTAAATTATTTTATTTAAATATAATTTTTTTCTATTACTTCCATAAAAACCTTAAAATAAGTTGAAAACAACATATTCGAGTTGAATTATATCAATAAAAATTATTGCTAATTTTTAATATATTTAATTAAATACAAGTAATATATTAAATTAGCCCCATAATATCATTATAAAATAGTTTTTTATGAAATTATAACAAATTATTATTTTTTGAAAGCAAACAAAATAATATAAGCTTGTTTATTTTACAATAATATTACAATCTTATTTTAAGTTTTAGATTGAGGTAAAATTTATTTTATTGTTAAATGAATGATTATAATTAAATTATTTTATTTAAATATAATTTTTTTCTATTACTTCCATAAAACCTTAAAATAAGTTGAAAACAACATTTTAAAATATATTATGTGTCAAATTAAATCAAGATAAAAATATTAATATAATATTTATATTTTAATTGAATATATTATAAATTAAATTAAAATTTTAATTATATAATTTAACTCAAGTAATAAAAATATTAAATAATATTCTCTATCTATTTTCTACTTACATGTGAAACCACAATTATGAAGTAAAGACTAGAGAATGAATTTTCAAGGCTTTTAAAACTATATTATTATAATTTTATAGAATATATTTTACAAGTTTATTTTAAGATTTGGATTGAGATAAAAGATTATTATTTAAAAATCTATATTATTTTAAAAAATGGCTGCTACTAAATAATTTAATTTAAATAAAATTCTTACTTTTATATCTTTTACTTTAACATAAATATCAAAATTAGTTAAATAGATAAGGCCTACGAATTTTATATACAAATGGACATTTAATTGATGAAGAAATTAATTAAAATGATTTTTCTTTGAAAATGGAGGATAATTATTTCTATTTAATATCATGAAAAATTAATGAAATAATATATCTAGGGCATTAGCAATTGTCATCTTTTTAAATAAGCAAGAATTAATATTATTTATATTTTATAATTAATTTAATAATCTTCAAGTATTATTGAACACTCATGAATTTGTACATGCGGAGTAAATTAATCCTTAAGTTTCATTTCATTTCATTTCATTTCAACTAACCCGTCCCCTTTGCCCCTCTGGGCGCCATTAATGTACGGACAGAAAGAGAGGGTTTTACCTCCGCTGTCTGTAAATTCCAGCGAAGGCAGCTCGCTCTTCCAAACGGAGGAATAATAAAAGTAAAAGATAAAAATTTCAGCGAAGAAGCCACCTGATTCCTCGTGGATCTATTTTCTATTGTTCCCTCTTTCTTTCACGATAACGAGACTAGTTGTAGTGAATGTAAGCGGAGAAACTCCTTTCTCTTTGGATATGAATGTTCGATTGTGGAATGGTGCTAAGATATTTTCGATTTTTTTCTAGGCATTTGGTTTCTCTTCGTTCCTGCTTAGGTTTGGTTTGGGGGTTGGGCAAAACTTCAAAAAAAAAGCTTCCTCAGGGAGTGACTCTGCTATTGCCAACGGAGGACCGAAAGTGAAGCCGTGTCGATGCCTACAGGAAAAGGCCAAGCCAAAACCTGAAATGCTCCCACTCGCACATGAAAAAAATTTAAAAAGGAGAAAGGAAATTTCTGTTCTTTCTCCGTCGTCTTTCTGCTTGCCTTCATTTCACGAGAATGGAGAGAATACCTAGCTTTGGAAGTGTTAAACAGTTCGCTACTCGCACAGACGAAACGTTGAAATGTCTATTATACCCTTATAGGGGGTTCTCAAGCTGTTGGCGGTCCATGCTCGAACCGACGGTATGGATCATTGTTGCGTTTTCACTATCAATGCCACATGTTGTACGGCAATCGGCCCCTAGTGAATATTTCTCTTTCATCTAAAATAGCGTTGGATGATGATTTTAAATTACAAGTACTATCATATTTCGAGGATCCAAATCAGTTTTGTAACCGAAAGAATTGTTATTTTGGATTGCCTTAACTTCTATTCAATGAATGAATTATCCTATTTTTGGGACATCGGTTGAGTTAGGCGATCCACCAATTAAAGGCCCATTTCAAGAATCTCTCATTTCGTTGGAAAAATGGCTTCCTGGTCATCTCCGCCCAAAGCCCCTCATTCCTTCTCCGACGATTCCGACACCGACGACAGCTGCAGCGGCGGCGAAGGAGCTCCAAAAACCGCGCACATCTCCTCCCTGGAAGACTCCATATTCCGAGCCTACCTCCAAACCTTAGGCTCGTCCTCCCAAGCCGACCTCTCCAAGATCCGAGCCTTCCTCCTCTCCTCCCGAGCCGACGCTCTCTCCTGCCTCATCTGCCTCGAGCGCATCCGAACCTCCGACCCCGTCTGGTCTTGCTCGCCCGGCTGCCATGCCGTCTTCCACCTCTTCTGCATCCAGAGCTGGGCTCGCCAGGCCTCCGCTCTCGACGCCGAGCGCGCCGCCGCCCGTGCCGCTGTCTCCTCCAACTGGCACTGCCCCAAATGCCGAGCCGTCTACTCTTCGTCCGCCATTCCCCGCAGCTACCGCTGCTTCTGCGGGAAGTCGGAAGATCCGCCGCCCGACCCTTGGATCCTTCCCCACTCCTGCGGCGAGGTCTGCGGCCGCCCGCTCAGGGGCAATTGCGGGCACGAGTGTCTGCTCTTGTGCCACCCGGGGCCCTGCCCGTCCTGCCCCAAGCTTGTCCGGAGCCGCTGCTTCTGCGGGTCAGTCGAAACCGTGCGGCGGTGTGCCTCAAAGGCCTTCTCTTGCAGTGGCTCCTGCTCCAAGTTGTTGTCTTGCGGGGTTCACCGCTGCTTGGAGAGTTGCCACGATCGGCCGTGCCCTCCCTGCCGCGAGAAGGGGGTTCACCGCTGCCAATGTGGTAAGGTGGAGGAACATAGGGAGTGCTGTGAGCGTGTTTTCCAGTGTGGGAGCCCTTGTGGCAGTAGGCTTAGGTGTGGGAGGCATCACTGTGAGCGGGGGTGCCATTCTGGCCCTTGTGGCGACTGTCCTCTTCAGGGGAAGCGGACCTGCCCCTGTGGTAAGAGGGAGCATGTTGGGATGGCTTGTGATGTGCCTGTGCCAACCTGTGGGTCTACTTGTGAGAAGAAGCTGAATTGTGGCCTTCACCAATGCCCCGAGCGTTGTCATCGGGGTCCCTGTGCTGAAACATGCCGCACAGTTGTTGTGAAGTCCTGCCGTTGTGGTGGATTGAAGAAAGAGGTTAGGCAGTCAGGATCAATGCTTTCAAGTATCGAGTTGTTTCATTTGTTTTATTTTATTGGATTGGAATATGCGAATTGCATGTTTTAAGCATCTGGCCTCTGATCTATTGATGAGGAAGACTATTGTCAATGAGTTTAGATACTGATGAAACTCACACTTCGATTGTATCCGTCTCTTGCATTATGCTCCATTACAAAATACTTATGCTCTGATTATTAGTTTAAGTGTATCATGTTGGTTGTGAGCTTGACTGTTCCATTTCCATTTTCATTGCCCTCAAAGAGAAAAACGACATAAAGGAAACAGTCATTTCCATGTTTATGTTGCCTGTTGTTCTGGCCAGGATGCAGACTTATACCTCTATTTTTCTTCTTTCACATGTTTTTAATGCCAGATGATCATGATTCATGATGAAGTTTTAGCAAATGCATTCTTTCAAAAGAGGAAAATAAAATTTATAACTTTCAGAAGTGTTATATAGATTGTTTTCTACTTTGACGAAGGTATCAATATGAAAATATTGCAAAGTTGTACCAAGAGAGTTTAATCAGTAACCACACAACATGAATTAATGGTTATGAATGGATGTACTAAAGGATGGAAGGAAGATAGTATAGTTCATGGATGACAAAGAGTACAATAGCGAAATTTAAGATGAAATTAAAATATGTTATTTAATGACAAGATATTGCAATTGGGGAATCGTGATAGGTAAAAAAAAGAGGTTGATGCTATGTCAAATTAAAAGAGATGGGGATGTTAAGAGTGTATGGAGGGATAAGGCATTCATCCGAGGAAACTGGGTAGAGGAATAAGTAGGTATGACATGGCATTAATAAGAAATGATCAAGGTTCAAAAACTGAGCAAGAGATTAGCATTCTGTAAGAGTGTAACATGTACAGGAAATAGCAAAGCTAGCACTATATGTAACTAAAGGCATATTATGATTTATATGATAAAAACTGATGAATTTAAGAAAAATATTTTTAAGCTTGCGAAAATGAGAGAGAAAAGATAGAGCTGTAGATTTTGCTAGCTTCATAAACCAAAGGGATTAAGGATATGGAGTTAAATGAGTGATATAGAAGTTACTTCAAGAACCTACTAAATGTTGAAAATTCGGAAGAGTATAAATAAAGAATCAGTACCTGTGAGGTAAAGCACACAGATCCTTGATTCATGCCATTGCATAATAGCCAGAAACTCACATTTTGTGATGTGACAGCCTGTTTGATGGAAGTTAAAAATTGCAGAGAAGAATTTCTTTCCTTTCTTTCCTTCACATAAGTAAAATTTAGTGCAGTTGCCTGTGGATACCTTATGGCCACGGTAATTGTTGAATGGATGTTGTTGTTGTTGTTGTTGTTATTTTGTTTCATATGTTTCCTTTGCTGTGTGCTGGGACATTGAGGGAGATGTTAATTCTCTTCTTTTGGTGGTGGGACATGAACTAAGGGTAGTTTACAGTGAGAATTTATAATAATACTATAATATGACAAAATTCAATTATAATACGATACTGTAATATGACAAAATTCAAAGGGTGAAAAGGAAAAAAATGAACAGTGAATGGCTGATCAGAATCGTAACAAAATTCAAAGGGGTGAAAGGGAAAAAAAATGAACAGTTAACAGCTGACCAGAATTGTAATTTAGAAGTTTAGTTATGAGTAGGTTCCCAAATGCTCAGGTCTTGAGGGAAAAAATGGAGGATTTTCAAATGGGGCCTTGGACATGGAATCAGGAGAATCTGGATCTGATTTGAAGGAATATCCTGCGATCATAGAAAACTAAGTCCAAATGGTCCCTGAATGTTAGCTTTGTCTTAGATTTATGTCATTCAGTTTCTGCCTTTTGTATTGATGTCTTTGGAATCTTGGCTTCAGCTTATATATGGATATTTTCTTCTTTACTTAAGTTTGCAACATTTTTTTTTGTTGCTAATGGGTCTTGTGCATTGTCTGGCCTATGTGTTGTTAGCACAAAATGCCTTTTGGAGTCTAAGGATGCCAACAATTTTATTGGTCAGTTAAGTTCATGATTTGGAGGGTTCTTCCTGTTATATGGTTGCTTCATTACTATTGTCCCTCTGTGGTTGTTGACATGATTTAAAAATCTTGACACTCTTGGAAGTTATAGTTAGTCCAGTATTCTGTTTTTGGGTGATGCTGCTAATGTTTGCTATAGAAATTGTTCTGTTGCTTCCAATTTTATGGAGGAGAGAATCAAGAGAATATTACTCAAGTGGTGCCCAATTTGAAATTATTTTATCACTTAAGCCCCCAGTTTCACTCCTGTCAATGTTATCTCCTGGTTTGACCATCTTAGGATTTATCTTTTTTAGTTGAATAATGGCCTTTGCGCTCCATTTTGGCTGTGCTTTCTTGGTATTTTGGTCCATCTTCTCAATGGATTCTTGTAATGCTGATGATTTTTGTTTTTTTAGCTTTTACAAAATGCATATCTTTTGATAGAAGTTTTGTTAGCCATTGAGAGGATAGTGATAAGAAAAATAAATGATTATCAGTTTTGGCTGAGACAAATAATGTACATGGTGTAGGTTCCATGTTATCAAGATTTAGTTTGTGAAAGAAAATGTCAACGGGTACGGGATTGTGGACGTCATGCTTGTAAACGTCGCTGTTGTGATGGGGACTGCCCCCCTTGCCCAGAGGTGTATGTCACTGCTCTCACTTTCATAAGCCTAACAATGTTGGAAGCGACACTAATTTTTTGACTTCAGATTTGTGGCAGGAAACTTAGGTGTAACAACCATAAATGTCCTTCTCCATGCCATAGGTACGCCCTCTGGCAATTTGGATATAATCCTGCTAATACTGTGCTTCATTCAGGGAGTAATAGTTTATTGAATTGTGGTTTGTGATATTTGCTGATGCTGTCTGTATTGTTGATTCTTGTGCTATATATTAGCTGCAGACAATGTGAATATCCATGCTATATAATAGTTGCTGTGGCTAATTTAAAATAAGGGCATAACTAGTGGACGAGGCTCTAGCTAATGCAGGGTATAGTAAGGGTGAGATATATGCAGCCATGTATTTGATTTTGCTTTTTTTTTTTTTTTTTTTTTCTTTCTGAAGAGGCTGTTTCTGAGACTCAAACCTGTGTCACCGAGCATGTAGATGAAGAGCCTTACTGTTGCTAGGTGAATCCCTCTAATTTACACAATAAACTGATTATATTTATTTCTTAAAGTTGCTACAGAGTTACACATTTTGAAAGCACAATGTGTACCCCACATGATATAAAACAAAATATAGAGAAAGGTTGGACCGTAATCTCCAGTCATGCACCTAGGGACTGTTTAGTAATCCAAGGCATATCAGCATGGCGTAGTCCTCTTGTTCGAACTGGAATTTGAAACCAAACTTCTCCTCAGGAGGATAGATGGGGCAATTCAGGTGAGATCCAATGTAGATCTAACTTTCTATTCACTTGTGGGATCCAGGTGGTCGGGGTGGGAGACCACCATGGTTCCTCTCTTCTCGAGAATCCATACATCCCTTATCAGTGTATGGATGGCTATCTCTCAAGCACAGGTTTAGGTTTGGCCTCAACAGGAAAATAGAGCACCTAACAATGCATCTTCGCAGACCAAGAACTACAAGTTCACCCCTTTCATTCTGTGGTGAAGGAGGGATCATACCATTCGAGTTTTTTCCATTGTCTCTTGTTTCTTGGATGTAACTAGCGGTGTTATGAAAATCAGTATTGTTCCAAGCATTGCTTACTAAGAGAACAGAGACATTGATCAATATTGCTACTATAAATTGTAGTTCCCATTTGGGGAAACATTAAATGATTGTGTACAGCTGACCCATTTTATCACTAATAGTTTCTATAATATTGAGGATGATAGGAACACTGGTGCTAGTGACCCTTACCTTAAAAAAGAAATTGCCTTTTTTTACTGTAATTGTATGACATAATCATTCTTAATTGGTTATGTATAAAAGTTGCACTCTAGGGCCTGCTTGGTTACCTGGAAAAGGGGAATTTTTCCTCCCTTCTCTTTTATTTAATGAGAAATTTACCTATTCATGTTAACTCTAATTTTGTACAGTCAAATTATGGTGTCCATTATTTGCCCTGCTTTTTCAATAAAAAAATCTGTCCATTTTTTTCTATTCATTAATTTTTTGATATCACTCTCTCTTCTACTAACATTATTTCATCCTAGGAGATTTTCCTTCTTTTCCACCTATCCAAACAGGTCCAGAAATAGGTTAACAAACAAAGTATGTCCACTTGGAAGTTAGATGTCTTGAATGATACAATAAGGTGTATTAATTGCCCCCGGGGTGCGTGTGTGTGTGTATGAGAAAGAAGCACATAGATTGGATGTGTAGCCTAGAGAATAGGCATTTGTTGCTAAAACAACCAAGCCCTACTGTGAAACTATTAATAGAGCTATGCATTTCTAGCAATCTTCTACTGTTTTCTTTTTGCTCAATTCATAAAATAGTTGTTCATTTCTGAGGTGACATTGCACTTTTTTGCCTCAAGTATTTGAGTTCTTTGTTCCAATTTTCATCTTTTCTAAGATTCAGAGGATGTAAAATAGCCTACTGGAATCAGCTAGTCTAACATGTTTTAGATGTTCACGACTTATTTAGAGGTTTTTATACTTGCAAGGATGCATGCAGCATTTGACTTTATCGGTCTGTACCATTATTAATCTGTCTCCATGTGATAAGCATCAATCCAATAATAACTTTTTTGAGCTTTGTATGTAGTCAGGAAATGTTGAACCATAGTCCTTAATCTGCTGTCAGTTATACTTTATACTCTGGAGTATATTCACATCCATAAAATCTTTCTTTCATTTTTTTTTCCTGCCTCATTGTAGGGGTGCATGTGCTCCATGTCCATTGATGGTTTCAATTTCATGTTTCTGTGGGGAAACGCGTTTTGAGGTGAGACTTTATGATTTGTTCCATGTTTCTAGCTCTCATGTCTGATGCATGATAATCGAAATGTCCTTTGTTTATTTTTGCAAGGACAATGTTCCCCTTTATTGGAATAAGGGAAGTCCTGTTGGTGGACACAGTGAAAAGTTGTGCTTAATTCTATGGGGATTCACTTGGATAAACCCTTGACTGACAGTGGTAATGTCCTTTTCCAGGATTATCTCATCCAAGTGGTAATAGATCCATTAACAGGCCATCCATATTGATTCCGAAACACAATGGCCTCTTACATAGGATTTCTCTTGTTAATGGCTGCTGCTTGCAATGCTTAAGTTGCTTCACATTGTGATGTCTTTGTTACGCTTCCATTTATTAGTGCACTGTTGACCTTGCCCATATGGAAGTGCACATGTTCAATAACCTTTGGCACAGTTTGGTAAATGTGAACTTTTTTCTTTTTTTTATTAACTTTTAAGTGAATATTATTTCTTGCATTAGTTTTTATCAATTTACTGGTGATGCTCTAACACTGGTTGACCTTTTTCAATGTCTTCCATCGCAGGTTCCTTGTGGAACTGAAGCACAACAAAAACCACCAAGATGCAGCAAACCCTGTGGTGTATCCCCATTGTGCAGACATGGGTCAAGGTGCAAGGTATCTTAATTTCCTCCATGGTTTTCGCCATTATCATTATCTATTTTGTACTTGTGGGAATTGTCAGGACAACATTGTCCTTGCTCTCTGTCGTAGAATTGTAGACTCATAGTTTCTATTTTGCAATCATTCCTTTCCAAAGCTTTATCTTTTAAGAGTTCTTTTTTGGCCTTCTCATATCATCCTCGAGTGGCCTTCAATCCAATCTTTTCAATATCAGCACTGCAGGACATGTCGATGCTGTTTGATAGGGAGATACTAGAAAACATTAGGGATAATATTAAATATATTGGGAATGATAATGATGCTAGTGAGATATTATGGAAGTATTGCGGAAACAATGGGTTTTCAATGAAATGTAAAAGGTCTTTTAAAACAATCCAGAAGACAACATCAAGCATAACTGGGATGGATGGCAATTTCACATTGCATATGGTTGAAATTTGTTTGCTATATGATAGAAAGAAGTTTATGCACCGAATTAAGTACACGATTAGTATCTATACATTAATTTAATTGCCATATCACACAAATTTTAACACTACAGCAATGAGATATTTGGATCATGATTCAGTAGGGTTTATCGAATTTCATTAAGGTCACTCTGTTTTCAGCCTGTCATGATGTTTTCACTGATATTTGAGCCGACCATCATACTTAGCACTATTGATGTATCTAACATAGTCAAAATCATTTTATTTGGAGGTTTACATAGGCTGCACCATTTTGAAGTAATATAAAATCATGTGTAAAGAGAAATAATCACTTATATTGATCTTCAGAAATGTCAAAATATCATAAAATTTTATGCAATCGTTTATCTGTGTAAAGATAATATCATTTATCCATGCAAGATAATATCATGGAAGTTATGTATGTCTGATTGTATGCATGTGGGCGGCCCCAGAAGTGAGGAAAGATTTTTTGATGGGTATGTATTCAAATTATTCTAAATTTATAGCCCACTGAGGGCTTGTATGGAGATGACCTTCAAGTTTTTTAACTAAACAAGTGATACTAAGTATGTTGGTTGGCTTATATCCCATCAAAACATCATGGTGGGTCCAAATTGAAGGGACCTTAATGAGATTTCTATATTGTTTATTTTACTGAATCACAACCAAAGATATTTTCAAAATATCACACTATACTTTTGCTGTGTGAATGTTGTTGGATATATCTTATGGAAATATGTTAACATCCCAAAATTGTATTGCCAATGTGCCAAATAGATGTATTGAATGATATATCACAAAATATTACTGATATTTCAAAGTCTTCTTCAACCTTATCAAGGTTAACATCCTTATTGTGTTCTCCTGTTTCTACTGTCTGTTAAGGAGCCATCACATGATGTTCATTATTTGCCTTATTTTTTTTTTTTTGAGGATATTTGGATGAACTCATGAATAGTTTATATACTTATAATTCATCCATATACCCTTATCAACAATTTGGAATGACTTCTTTGATAATGTTCTTTAGTCATTTCCAAGCATTCTGTTTCATAATATAAAGATTTGTTATTAAGAATGAAATTGGTTAATTGTCAGACTCTAAAAACTTTTCTTTATCTGTGCAGATGCATGAAAAATAACTTGTCAGGCGAGTTGTATTCTTTTAAATTATAAAAACTAGGGTTTTATTTGACTCAATTGATTACCTGCAATAGCTTCTTGTTCACTGTTCTGTGTTTCCATTCAATACACCAGACATTTGGTATCTAATATAATATGAAGAAAGTTCTGTAGGTCCTCTGGATCTAGATTGGTTGACAGTTGTTATTATAATGTTAAAATTTTCCTCAATATTTTTGGCTGGTTGATTTACTGTCCATTTAATACAATAGTCATCATGTTGTAACTTCCATTTAGTACAATAGTCTTCATGTAGTAATATTGTTAAGTGGTGTGAGCATCTGCTTCATAATGTATAGCTCTGCCAGTGAGGACTGAGAACCTCTTTGAAATGTGGAATTGGTCTTGGGGAGGGAGATGTTCTGATTGTTCTGATCTGTGGATTCAACTTTCTGATTTTCTTTCCTGCTGCTGCTGTTTTTGGCGTTATTGTTATTGATGTAAATATTATTTCTGTAAAACTTGGCAAGACTGGCTGCTTA
>JAYJMB010015921.1:32581-43044 GCA_036873735.1 Pouteria campechiana
CTGCTGCTGCTGTTTTTGGCGTTATTGTTATTGATGTAAATATTATTTCTGTAAAACTTGGCAAGACTGGCTGCTTAATGAGCAAGGGACAGTGGTAGTGAATTCAGCTCTTGGTTAGGGAAGTGCCTACATCCTATTTTTAGGAAGCAAATTATTGGAAAGTGCAAGCACAAAAGCTAGCAAGAAGCATAAAAAGCATTGGATAGAAAAATTAAGCGGCTAGGGACTTGTAACGAGGTGGTTCTGAAGGTCCTTTCAGGACACCAATTAGTGCTTGTGGCGATTTGTCCATGTTCCATGGTAAACAGCCCTTACCAGCCCATAGTTTACTAACAGCAATAGCTGAATAGTTTTCCTTCTCTTTCCAAATTATTTTGCTACACTTTCCTGTTCATCGGGCTTGTTTGGTTAGTAGTACAGGGGAGAGCAATGGAGATTACAGTCATTTGATAATATATCTATTCATCATACTATTGAACAATGTAATCAATTTTACTCATAAATTTTCATATGTTTAGTTCGCATGTGGAAATCTTGTGAGTTTCTTCAAATTGGTTTAAATGACAACTCATTGGAAAAATTGAAATAACTGCAACATGTGCAAATGGGTTTCCATTGCAGATCAAATGCATAGGAGTCTGTCATTCTAACCCCTTCACAATAATTGTCCATTTTTATACTGTATTTGAACACAATCAAACAGGGCCTAGCCATGCTCTCTCTGAGTCGTTAGATTTCATTGCTATTGTGTTAACAACTTGGGGGCACATCCTTTTTAAGTATGACTTCTAGAATGATGATGATGACCTCTAGAATCCACCAAAGTTTTTTTTTCTTGGCAGCCACACAGGTGTCATTATGGGGCATGCCCACCCTGTCTTCTGGTTTGCGAAGAAGAACTCATTTGTGGTCACAAATGTCAACAGAGGTATGGTAATCTCATGTGACTTACTGTTCATAAATCCTAGTTCTTTTTGCCAAGTTTATCATTCCATATTTATAGGGCTTTTCTCTTTTGTTATGAATTTAGAACCTCTCTTCTGTATTAATTAGGTGCCATGGTCCTAAGCCTGCTCCTAATCGAGAATTCACACTGAGACCGAAGAAAACAAAATTAAATTTGGTCAAATGCTCTCCTGGATCTCCATGCCCTTCATGCAAAGAACTTGTCTTGAGGTCATGTGTTGGGCAGCACATTGGTGCAGAACGTCTGGTTAGTTTTTTATTTTCTTGCAACATTTGATGTTTTTCTAGCTTATTTTATTATTATTTTTTTGATTTCTTCTTCTCTTGCATGATGATCTTTTTCAGATGGTTTGCTCTGATAAACCAACATTTGCCTGTGAAAATTTATGCGGAAACCTTCTTCAATGTGGCAATCATTATTGTGAGAAGCCTTGTCATGCCCTGCATTCCAGTTCCTATACCTTGGAATATGAAAAGTTCAGGTTGGAGTCATGTGATGAGTGTGTTCTGCCTTGTCAAAAGGTTTGTACTTAGTTATTATTATTTTTTAATCTGCTCTTCCATTCATAGAAGTAGTTTTTTTTTAACTAGATTTTGTCAGTCCTCTCTTCTTTAGAAAGTCAATTATTCTATTTACGACACTGGAGTTAAAGGACTCAATAATAGTTGGAATTTTGAATTTATTTGAGTGTGAATTCATTTATTTTTAAGAGGAAAAGTGTTGTGTTTATCTTGTATTATTCTATTAAATTGATTTTAGTTTTGTTTCTTCAGGAGAGAAAGCCTGCATGTCCCCATCCTTGTCCGCTACCTTGCCATACTGGAAGCTGTCCACCTTGCAAAGTTCTTGTGAAGCGAGCTTGTCATTGTGGTTCTATGGTTCATGTTTTTGAGTGCTCATACTACAACAATATGCATGAAAAGGAGCAACAAAGTATACGTTCGTGTGGTGGACCCTGCCATAGGTAAATGACTTTTTTTCCACCTGCCTATTTGTTTTGCATTTCATTTTCTGATAAGAAGTCTTTATTCATAGTATTGCTGTATTCATTTTGATAAAGAATTTAATGCACTTAAAATCGTGGAATATGGATGCAGGTTTAGTTCATAATGTTTCAGTGTGGTTCTTGTGCTATCACTAAGATCGGTGATGAATGATTTTGTTTATATTTCTCTGTTAACCTCACCCATGAAATATTTTATGATGCTTACAGGAAATGAGACAATTAATTGTTCACATTTTGATGTGGTCAACTTGGATGTAGAAAAGTAACAAAAAGGGAATAGAATTTGGACTAATGGTGTAAAAGCTGTGTTTTGTTTTTCTTATGGTTCAGTCTTTTAATCTAAGGCATCATTCAAGGAATGGAATAAAATCTGATTGATAATGTGAATATCACTTCGTCTTATCCTCCTCTAGTTGAATCTTTTAAGTGTATCCTATTTTTCAGAATAGTGCTGCTGTTTCATAATTTTCGTCCTCACACAGGCAGCATGTATAGAGTTGAAACAGCAGACTATTTAGGGATTCCATGTGACTTACCTGGATGCACATTTTACTTGGTTTTTTTAGTTGTGGAATCATTATATATGTGATATAGAGGATTACTCTTTCATCGAAAATATGATTGCAAATAATTAAACAAGGTATTCATTATGTGATGTGATGATTTAAACTGAAAGTTTCAATTGAAAATTTGGTCGAATAATAATGAGAAATCATGTTTCAAATGTTTTTGAACTTTTGCTTCCAAAACAATCAAAGTAATGTAAAAGCTATACAAATGGGTATTTCCTTAAAGGTAATGTCATTTACATATTTGCTAGTGTCTTATTTACTCTGGAATTTCATTTCCTAGTTAATCCTCTAGATTGACTCTGTTGTCCAAACAGCTTTATGGTTTCGCAGTCTAATTTAACTTGCAAAACATGCTTCTAGTTTGCTTTGATCAAGATCGCAGTGCACATAACTGATTTGTTTCCTTTCAGGTTGTGAATGCAACTGGATTATTGTTGTCATCATCATCATCATCATCATCATCATTATTATTATTATTAATGATGATGATGATGAGGATGATCCTACAAATACCTAATGGAGCCGTACTTTCCAAATATTCGAGTGATCATGAACACTTTGCCTAATTTGTTCATCTCTTGAGATAGCCTTCTCTTTTCATCTCTTCAAATCCAAGAAATGAATAAAAACTTGATTCAATTTCACATTATAATATCGCACATGTTGTTGACATTGCATTGCTGTGTTTAACTTCCCTTTCTAAAAAGATGGTTTAGAGTTGTTTTCATTTATATATAATGCATGCAGGAAGCTACCATACTGCTTGCACCTATGTCCTGAGATGTGCCATCCTGGTGAATGCCCATCACCTGAGAAATGTAGTAAAAAGGTAAAACAACACTTGCTTTATTGTTGAAATTTTAATATGCATATCTCCCTGTTTTATATATTGTGTATATATTTTTGAAAATTTCAACCATTTAGTTCTTAGAAGATGCCACTTGACCCATTTTATGTTATCCGTAACTGACAAGAATAGCGGTTGTTGGATCATGGATATAATGGAAATCTGAAGCTCAGAGAATTTTTATTTATTAAGGCTGGGAAGTTTTCTAGAGAAGCTGAATTTACAACCTCACTGGATATTGTGAATTCAGCATGCTAGGGTTGAACCAAATTGAGCTTTAATTAATTATCTGGAATGTTTGTGCTGTTTATTCTTCTTGAGTTACTAAGTGTCAATCTTTATTCAATAAATTAAGGAAAATTTTCGTATCTGCCTACAAGGTTTCAGTATTATTGCAAATATACCAACACATTATTATTTTTGGTGACTAACCTGTGTAACTTTTAAAGGCCTGTTTGGATGGGGAAATGAAATTTTCCTTTGGAAATGGAAAGGAAATGATGTCAAGACCTTAAGGGGCGATTACAGCTGCCATAAAGTGTTTACAGACAAGTAGATTGGCCTTTTCATAGGAAAGATAAATAATGAAATTTTTTGGGAGATGACCAATGAATTATTTTAACAGGGAACCAATATTTTCCTTTATTTCAGGTTTTATTAATAATATCTTTGATATTTTTGATATCATCTCTAATTTATTGATATTATCTCCAATTTATTTATAATATTTGAGATGTTATCGTTTTTGACAAATAATGGCCTGAAACCGTTCTTTGATCATTTCTTCCATTAGTTCTTTCTAAATAATTGTCATAACATCTCTAAGTCATTAAAAATTCATATATATTTCATGTCTATTGTTTACAGACCCATACACATAATTTTCAATCATTAAAGTCATATTGAATTTGTTGGTGTTGTATATATGGGTCTCTTATGTATCTTCATTGATTATTAAATGCTGGCATTTAAAGTACTGTTTTTGGATTAAACATATATTTATATTTATCTTAATTTATCATGGATTTTCATTAAATTTTTATTTTTCCAATTAGTTCCTTGATAAAAACAACATTATCTCCAATAAGTGATAATATCTTTTTTTGAGAATACTGATAAACCAAGCACTGCTTTTCACTTAAACAAGCAGGCCCATAATTGCAGCCATGCTCAAAATGTCATATACTTATATTCCATTATTTGTGATCAACAATTGATCTTAACAGCCAGTGGCCCTTTTTGAGAATGCCGAAAACACTCATGCATCTCCTTTCCCACCTTTGAAAGTGATTCCAACCATTTAACATTGCAATGGAAACAGCATGCGTTTAGCACCATCAGAAGTGCAAACAGAAGTGTGAAAAAATTCTGTGGCCCATGGGCCCTGGTCAGCCTACTTTTTGGCACATCTTAATATTGCAGGCGAGTACTTCTATTATATTGGTTGGATACCATACAATGCCATCTGCAGATCTAGACCATTCCAAAAGCTGAACTGAACTTGCCCCACATGATGGAAAGTCTGGGACTCTGGATACACATCAGAGGACAAATATAGAGAAGAAACCCAAGTGAGTAAACTCCAGTCACTGAGAATCTCTAGGACATTTATAGCTGCCCCACCACCATGAAGAAGAGGAGACCTCTGCATTATTCATCTCACAAGGAAAGGAGGACACTTGCAGGGTGCAATCACTTGAATGTGGAATTTGCTACTTGTATTCCTCCTTCCTGTTTTATAGACCCAATTCGATGTCTCTATCCTTCTTCACTCCCTATCTTTAGTTTTCATGTCCAAGACCCACCAAGAGCTGTTAGAATGTGCCATCTGCCAGTTGGAGTTCAAGGATGGGGAAAGGGTTGGCTACTACCAACTACCAAATGTGACCATAGCTTCCACACCAACGCCACACGTTTGCTCTATCAATCAGCAGAGAAATCCAAGCTCTGGATTTTCCACCCCAGCTTCTGAAACCAAGGTGAAGTCATGGTTTATAGAGACGGGGAATTAAATCCCAAACCAGAATTGAATTCTGGACTTTGTTGCTTTTCCCAGCATACAGAGGAATTGGATGTGCCATCTTCAGCATCACCTGTGTATTTCATTTATGGTGTTGCTACCATTTTTTAGGAAAAAAGGTGCTTGGATCTGTGGGAGTGGAGATTGATATTCTGTGGAGGAACAAGAATTTGAAAAGGGTTGAGAGGGAGATGGGATTCAGTTGTAACCTTATGATCCCTGGGTAGCAGGATTCTGGTCTTCAAAAGAATTCTGTGTAAAGAATGATGGGCTGCTGCTGTGGCAGCGACAGTAGCTCTTGTTGGTCGATTTATGTTGAGAGAGGAGAGGAATAGAGCTAGCCGCTATAGTAAATTCCATTGGTGGCTGTCTGGCTGTTTGGTATTCTTCTGGGGTTGGGTTGGGATGGGGGACAACAGTCTTTGTAATTGACATTTACTGTGTAGACATGGTTGCAATCATGGTTAGAAGTTGTGTTGTTTAGTTGCAAAAAACAGTAATTCATAGGTGTATCTGCAATGATGATGAAACTTTGTATGGATATATGATATCTGCAAATTCCCCATAAAATCACTCACTCATTTGTTCGGTTGTCCACTCAATTACATTTAGCATGTTCATTTTCTGGATAATGACCATCCCAAATGCATCTCGTGGCTGTCATTTGCCACATTTGAAATTGATCATCTCAAATGCAAGTATCTTATGGCTGTCATATGGTACCATATATTCATATGCCACATTGGAAACTGCATTTAGAATAATGCTAATTGCTGGATATTTGGAGTGAATTTTGTTGATCATTAGAAATGTAATGAAGAATGCATGTTCATTAGTGCCATGATCTCCATATATGGAATGACTGTCCTATTCCTTCCCCCCCATCTGCATTACAAACTTATGTCCTTTCCAGGTGGCTGTTCGTTGCACTTGCCAAAATTTGAAAAAGGAGTGGCCATGTCAGAATGTCCAAGCTGCACATCTCAATGCTGGACGTAACCCAGGAGATATCTCAAAAAGTCAGTTTGGGCTTGGACTTCTTTCATGCAATTCAGATTGTGCAAATAAACTGAAGATTGTGAATTCAGAGTTACAGTTCCGTAAACCAAATTTTCCTGAGGTACTTGATATTATTTTCAAAACAAAATCTGTCCAGTGATGTTTGTCATCTTTTTGGCATTGTTTTCTTGCTTTTAATCATTTACTCTTTGATTTTTAGAGACATTCCTTATGTGTGCTGCCTGCTGTTACATGGCATATTGTCATTGCTTCCACATTTGAATTTACTTGAGATTAATATATAGGTGATCTGCTTGATTCCACCCAGTTTCACACATACAATTTTAATGCTTTGAGAACTTTGCCCTCTATGAGAAAATCCTTCAGATGGGAGAACGGAAGATTGTTATTAGATGATCTTTCTTTTTTTTTTTGTGTTTTTGAATCACCTGCAGACTTTTCCTGCCCCTAGATGCTTAGAACCTGGAGATGGAGGCATAGACATGTTGATGTCATTCTGAAGTTCATCATGGATGCATTCATTTACCAATCACAATGAAATGGAGGAGAGATTGGATTTAAGTTGAAAATGGATGCTGAAGTTTCTTCCAACTCAACTCAATATTTTTGTGCAAACGATTTTCCAATAAAAAAGATTTCACTGTAAAGAGAGTGAACAAACATTCACATAAAGGTGTAAAGGTCTAAAGACTAGACATATTTGCAGTGAACCCTCGTCACAGTAGATTAATGAAACCTAATTATTTGACTTTCCTAGGCAGGCATCCCCTTTGTTTCTCGCAAAGATGTCCGTGCCATTAGATGGAAGAGGGGCCTACTTAATGCATTGGCAATTAGTCATGGTAAGGATATTGGGATCGAGAGAGGAAGCATCACCAATAGGATGATATTTATCTGAACAAGATCAATAGGGAACTATGAATGACCTGGCTTGACTTTTACTCCCATGAGTGAACAAAGAATGAATGGAGTTTTTATCAATCATCTCTTGGATTCCAATCGAAGTTCAAAGCATTTCAATTGTGGCATTGAAAACAGAATTGAGAGGAAACAACTTCAAATGGCCCAAGGGCTATACTGTTAATGAGTTCATTATATTCCGAGTAAAGTGAAGGTATTTTCATAGAAGGTAACATCCCTAGAAAAGTACCTTTTTGAAATGGAGTACATTATGCTATATGCCATGCAGGTAAAACATACTTCTGGATTGCCAGTGCTGTTTTTGCCTTTTCCCTTGTTGATTATTTGTTTAGGAAGTAGGCCACTAGAGACTCTATTACATCCAGTGAGGCATTTCCTGTTTTGTAATTGGTCATTGCCACGCAGTTAAACATACACAATATGTCTCTGTATACACCTATATCTGCATTCTAGGAATTGTGTTATTGGCTAAAAGAACTTCATGTTTCGTCTGCAGAGTAATCCTTTAGATGGTGGACTTGTCCCAAAGCGTAAAAAGAGACGTGAGCGTGTACAGAATGAATCCAGTCGGATTTCAAGACTGCAGGTTAATGTTGTCAAATCTAGCAATGACTGTCAGTGAAATGTTTTTTATTATTAAAATGCATAATGTCAATCTTTTGTTTGTTGACAGGCAATTGGCACAAGTGTGTGGAAATGCTTTATTTTTATTGTCATAACTTTGGCAGTAATTGCAGCTGCCTACTATGGATATAAGGGTCTCTTTTGGCTCTCCGATAGGATGGATGAGATTGATGAAAGAAGACAGAGAAGCAGATTTCCAAGAATATGAGCATAGGATACAAAATCCCAGTGATCAGACAAAATGCTCAACACTTGTTTATACATCTTGGTTGATTCTTTCTTTTCCCTTTTCCCTTTTTTTTTGTAGTGTTCTTTTTTTCCTTTCATATATAACTGTTTCATGTATGTTCATCTGACTCAAGAGACTATATATGGGCTAGGCTAGTTAGGTATTGGTTGCAGATAATTCATCTTCAACATGTTTCTTGAGATTCAGTTCACACACTCTGCACTTGACCCTGTAGTTGCAGCATCCATCAAACCTGGCATGCACAAGCGATGCTTTGGTGAATCACACCTGAAGCTGCCGCATGTGGCATGGGGGGCACACAAGCCGCTGAAGGGTGTAGCATTGGCGAGAGTTTATTATTATTTTTCCTTTCCCCAAACCATCTGTTTTGTAGAAGAAGACATGCCTACAGCCGAAGGCAGGAAAATCTAATCCGCACCCCTCCCGCATAGGGAAGATTTAAGATTCCTCGTGGCATTCTGGGATTTAGTTATTGGGACTTATAAGAGAAGAATCAAGATGCCTCGCGGCATACTGGGATTTAGTTTTTGGGACCTATACAGAGGAGCGTGTGGACAGTGCATGGCGATATAAGGGCTTCATGCACTCTTTATTTTTATGAATGTTTTTTATTCGTTGAAACGTAAATTTCTAGTGATGAGAATGTTGGAAGGAAAAGAGTGATGATTGGTCATCTTCCTGGATATGTATGTCTATCTGTGGTAAGATTATTAATAAAAGAGCCAGAAGTTTCATTGTTTTTGAGGATTTGTTCAAAATCTTTAATGTGAATCTGATCCGGGGAATAAAAGTTTACCAAGCGGGAAGAATGAAAAGGTCATAACCAAAAAAAAAAAAAGAAAAAGAAAAAGAAAAAATGAATATTATCATCATTTAGATTTGAGATTGTTTTAATGCCATTTGAGAGAAGCGTGTTAGGTATTTCTAGTTTAAAACTGTTTCAAATCAGATGCGCGCTATTTTTTTCGTTTTACGGTGCTGGAGATTTTGCTCAATGGCAGGAGAAGAGAAACGGTTCCAACCCTTCTATAGTGAAATATGCGTCAAATTAAGGGTGTAAATACGATCAAGTTGACTCGGTGAGGGTTAACCCACTAATTCTATTTGCAAAAAGTTTTGACTAACTTTAATATATTTTGAAGACCTTAACCCAGTTCTAATTCAATTTTAAGAAAATCGGGTTGAATTTCGACTGACCATTGGAGTTGAAAAATCAGGTTGATGATTCTTATTATAATAAATTGTTATGTTATATTTACTTTAAATAAAATGTAATGTTAATTATATTATTAAAATATTAAAATTTTATTTTCAATACTAAAATGAAAGAAACAATGAGGTGCAGGTGAGGAATAATTCGGTTGCCAACCCCCTCAAGCCAACCCAAATTACAAATCGGGGCGGGTTGAATTCAATTTTACCGATTCAAAAATTTTATTTCTTCAACCCAACCCTATTGTGGTAGTTGGTTCGGATTGACCCCAACCTAATTTACACCCATGCATCAATTCTTATTCATCCATTGCGGGGAATATAAATGTTCAAGATCCTATTTGTTGATCAGGTGGGCCACATAGTTTTAGGGATTAGGAACCAGATTCAGGCCTGTACAAGCTGCACGTGTGGAACAAGCAACTTCCGATTTCCTAAGGATTACAAGTAGATTTTGGTAAACCGTTATACATGGGAGGAATAAGCCGCCTCCAAACAGTTGCAAGTAGATAAGGCAGGGCAGTAGCGAAAGGAAGGAAGAGAAAGCGAGAGAGAAATGGCACTGCGTGCAGATCGCCTATCCGGTTGCATTATACTCAAGCCAAGCAAATCTAGTGTGAGAAGCAGAAGAGTGTGTGCTGTGGGCGGTGGGTGTCGAGAACTGATACAATCAGGTAGCGTTAGAGCTGTCCCACCCAAAGAAGCAGCCTCCACCATGACTGAGGAAGGTTTCCAGCTGCTGGATGTCAGGCCGACTTGGGAGAGAGAGAAGGCCCGCGTGATAGGTTCACTGCACGTTCCGCTCTTCATCGAGGATACGGATGCTAGTCCCATCACGCTGCTGAAGAAGTGGGTGCATTTTGGCTACATTGGACTCTGGACTGGCCAGAAGCTGACTACTATCAACGACCAGTTCCTGAGGCAGGTCGAGACTTTGGTTCCTGGCAAGGACTCCAAGCTGCTTGTAGCATGTGGGGAAGGTCTTAGGTCTCTCTCTCTCTCTCTCTCTCTCTCTCTCTCTCTC
>JAYJMB010015931.1:0-85631 GCA_036873735.1 Pouteria campechiana
TATCCCTCCTAATCATCATTCTATGCTTTCACATACATAGTATAAACATCAATTAATGTACCATAGAGGGGTATTTGTTTCCCTTATTCAACCAAGAATTAACATATTGTATCAATTATCAATTTATATACACAATGATAGGATATCTTGCATCCCACTCATTAAGACACCTATACACAAGAATAAGTCTTGTTATACACAATGATATGATATCTTGCATCCCACTCATTAAGACACCTATACACAAGAATAAGTCTTGTTATACACAAAGATGTGGGATACTTCTATCCCTAACAATCGCATGATCATATTACAAACAGAAACTAATTAATGCAATTTAAGGGATATTCTCTATCCCCAACTTTCATATGTTCACATAATCAAATAAACATCAATGTTTAGAAAATCATGAGATATCCACTATCCTCATCCATACATGCATTCTTGGATGCAATCAATGGGATAACTATCATACCTACACATTCATTCAAATAGAACAGGGGGTGCCTACTTACCTAACTGATGAATACCTCACCACGTCTTGAGTTCCATGCCTTCTCATCCTCCTCAATGGTCCTGCACAAATCATAGTCAAGTGTATATACATATTATCATCATGTAATAACTTCATTAATAATGAATTATTTCTATGAAGAGTTAGTTCTTGTCTCACTTTATTAGGTCTTAGGGCTTAAAATCAAAGCCCATATACTTACTCTAGGACTCATAAAGTCATTTCATCTAATATTTCCCATGTGAACAATTTAAATGATATCATTTCAGCAAGTGTTCATGGGAGTTTCCTTTCTCATCATACATACTCATCATACAACATGATTATCAACTTAATAATCATGGAACTGATTGGATTAAGTCCTCAATTAAATCGATTCTCTATTTAAACACTTTATGCATAATAGCCCTTTTCCAAGATCATAGCCAAAACTCCACTTGTTCGCCTTTACACAAATCGATTCCCAAGGGATAGGTAAAAGACCTATCTGCCGACTACAGTATGATGGTCGTGGGCTTCACCTCTCCCAAACCAAGCTTCTAGAAAATGGATAAAGGCATTAAATTAATGGATGCACTCAAATCACATAATGCCTTATGAAATGAGGAATTTCCTATGGTGTAAGGTATAGTTAAATTCCTTGTATCCTTCAATTTATTGGGGAGCTTCCTTTACAGAGAAAACTCTACATTCCTTTGTCAACTTTACCATTTCAAATTTCTCTAACTTTCGCTTCTCAGACATGATCTCTTTCATAAATTTAGTATAGTTAGGCATTTGCTCCAAGGCCTTTACAAAAGGAATATTTATATGAATTTTCTTAAGATTTCTAGAAAATTACTGAATTGTTCATCTATCTTCTTTTTCTGAAATCTTTGAGGAAATGGGAGTTTGGGTTTTAGGATAGGACGATTGTCAGGAAATGTAATCCTCCCCAGTTTGTAATCTTCACTTTTAGGTTCTTCATGCTTCTTCTCTTCCTCTTTCTCTCCTTGTGAAGGATCCTATCTTGCTGCCTCTGAGGAAGATTGTGTCTCTCCTTGCATCCTTAGGAATTCTAGTTCTCTTCTGCTCCTTAAAGTCACAACATTGCAATGCTCTTATGGGTTCTTCTCCGTGTTGCTTATGTTGAGATTATTAGATGATTTTGATGACAACAAAACTTATCTTAAGACTTGATTTATATTAATGATGCTTTTAGATTAAAAAGCTTGAAATGTAGGTAAATATGCTTGAAATATGCCTGCTTTGATGGAATATCATCTGAACAAGCATATTAGACACCTTAATGAAGAAACTACATTGATCCACATTTCATTCAACTGTGTTTATCATATTATGATTTCTTTGATCATATATTTATGTTTATTAGAATGGAGACATATGTTTCAAAATTTGCAAAGAATGTGCTTCAAAGAGTATATCCTTTCGATATTAGTTTTGCAAATCTTATGTGGATACCTATATTATGATTTATAATAAAAAATATAATAAACAATATCAAATTAATATGGTTCCAAAAGTGCAAAAATTTCTTAGTTCGACTACTATAATACCTATTACAATCAAGTGCATAAGTAATCACTATAGTGAGTGCTGTAGTAAATTTTACACGAAGTGGAACTAACTTCAAACGAAGTGATACAACAGATGCTACAATGATTTGCTATAGTGGTTTTTGGACAAAGCTGTCATGGAACTAACTTTTGACGAAATGATAAAATAGATGCTATAATGATCTACTACAGTGGCTGCTTTAGTGATCTATTACAGTAATTTTCAGACAAAGTTGTTGTGGAACTAACTTCGGATAAAGTTGTTCATGACTACTATAGTAAATGGCTATAGTGCTATAGTAATTTTTGGACAAAGCTATCTTCGCGACTACTACAATAAATAACTACAATGCTATGCTATAGTAACTTTTGAATAAATGGCCCAACTTTTATATTATCTAATATTATCTTCAGATGAAGTGATGTCTTTGTAAAGTGCTATGGTGATGCAACTACTAAAGTAAAGCTACTATAATAAAAAATTATTAATTTTGAATGATTTGGAAATTTAATGCTCTGCAAAAGCTTTTCATTTTTTGAGCAACCATCTTTTTTTTTGGTCTAGAACAACATCATAAACCTTTTAGCAATTTAAGACCAATTTGAAGGAATGCATTCCAATGGGAGAAATTTAGAATAGTCTTCTACTTTCAATGCTGCTCACCTACCTCTGTGTTTTGCATTCAATGAAATCCATCCTTCTTTAATAGTCAAAGTTTTCGAAAGAGCTACCTAAGGAGATGCTAATGGACATTTCCAAGAGTTACTGCATTCACATTGAAGATTTCTTTAAGCTTTAACCTTCTTATCCTTAAGCAACCAAAGGACAAAGAGCTTAAACCTTCTTCATTCATTCAAAAGCTTCTAACTTCACATTCTTCATACAAGGCTATCTTTTACAAGACAAAGGGAAGATCTTCTACACCAAAAAGAGCTACTCAAATCAATATTCCCAGTGCTCAATAACAAACACATTCAAAGTGTAAATTTATCTTTCTGTATTATCTATGTATTCGTGCCCATTAGAACAGATCCAGAAGAGTGTAGTTGCACTAGTTTATGCCCCCCTGGAGTTGATCCAAAAGAGTGCTGGTTGCACTGTGTCTATGCCCCGTAGAGTTAATCTAGAAGAGTGCTTGATGCACTAGTTTATGACCCCTAACATTGGAATTAAGAAGAGTGTAGAGGCACTGAGTTTATGGCCCCTAGAGCTGATATAGAAGAGTGCTAGGTGCACTATTGTATTTCCATTGATGGTGGAACCCAAGGCATAAGGGGTGTGCACTTGGAAGAGTGGAGTAGTGAGGGTTGGCTAAACCACTATAAAAATTATGCATCTCTTATGTGATTGCTTTACTTTCATTGTGCTTTACTGCTTTATTATTTATTTCATATTGAATAGCACACAAGCATGAAAAGAGGGAAATTGATTTAATAGGGGTTAAGTAAGAAATTTTTATAAACTCATTTCAGCCCTCCCCTCTTTAGTTAAGCCAGTCTATAGGACCAAACAACTTGGAAAATTACTCCCATTTGAACTATTGGAAGATCTTGCAAGCTGCCCAATCTATGTTTCTAAAGACTTGATAGAAGCATTAATGTTTCCATAGTTGTTTCAATGTTATCATACCTTGCTTCATTTTTGAAAAATTAGGATCGACTCTCATTCACAAAAGTGCTCATGAGGTCTTCAAGGGATGGCTTCTTCTCCACTAGTTGAGATTAGTGTGGAGGTTGAAACCTTGGAAGATGGTTTATGGTTTTCCTTAGATTTCCATAAGGGAGATTCTCCTAATTACTCAATCCTAGATAATATTAGTTTTGCATGTTGTATCCCCAAAAGTTGTTGTAACCTTGTTGTTGACATACTGCATTTCTTCTTTGGTTGGATCTGCAACCATGTATGATTCGATTGGTAAAGAAGAAGAATAAGAAGAAGATTTGCCGGTGATGGAGACTCCTTTGAGACAGAATTAGCTATAGCTAATCGGTGCGTTAAAGAAGATATTTGTGCAATAAAGGCTATGAACGGATCCACAATATAATAGCCTGTAACCTTATTCACTATATTCCTTTCATTTGGCCATTTGAATGTATTAGAAGCCATGTCTTCCAACAATGAATAGGCATCACCTGCAACCTTAGCCATCATTGAGCCTCCAGATGTCAAATCCACTATTGTTCTTATTTGGCCATTTAGTCCATTATAAAACAACTGGACTTGAAGCCAGCAATTAAGGAACGTGTTGCGGACAACTTCTAATCAAGTCCTTGAACCTCTCCTAACATTTCATGGAGTGATTGGAAGTCCGTCTGTCTAAATTGGCCTATCTCACATCTGAGTTGAGCAGTCTTAGCCGGAAGAAAGAAATTCGCTAGAAATTTCTCTACCATCTCATCCCATGTCGTTATACTCCTCGGTTATAGACTTTACGACTAGCCTCTTACCTTGTCTCTCAATGAGAATGGGAGTAGTTTCAATTAGATGGCATCGTCTGGGATGACATTCATATTCATAGTGTCGCTGATCTCTTGGAACATCGCTAAGTGAATGTTTGGGTCTTCACTTGGAGAACCCCCAAAAATAGTTCTACTAGACCATATTTATCAATGCTAACTTCAACTCAAAATTGTTAGCATTGATAGTTTGATGAGTAATGCCAAAACAATTCTTATTGACCATCGGTCCGAAGTAGTCCTTGATTGGTCTTGGCTAGTTATGTTGGTTTTGTTGGTTCTGTTCTGCTATTGTGCTAGATTTTGTTCACTTTGCTCTCTTAATTTCTTGCAGTGTTCTCTCTATCTTTGGATCAAAATAAATGAGATTAGAAGCACTAGAATTTGCATACACTATCATGAGAGCAAAATAGTTTAAGTCAAATAAAAAATAAAAGAAAAGGGAATTTATATTACAATGAAAAACAAAAATCCAAATTAAGACTAGTATTATCCTGTGATGATATTAGTGAAAAATCAAAAGAATTACAATCCCTAATAACAGTGCCCAAAACTTGTTCACTATAAATTATTTGCAAGTGTACAGCATCAAGTTTTTTAATGTCATGGTGAGAGCGTGTCATTGCCACAAGGATTGCAGATCTTAATTAATCACTAAATACAATGAGAATGATCCTAATTTTATATGAATAGTCAAGAATTAAGTAAATGAAAAAGAAATACAAATGGCACTCTTTTTTAAGAAGAAATCAAGGTAAGAAGACTCTAGAGGGCTGATTTCATTTATGTTTCAATCATGGTCCATTCAACTTATTCTATGTTGATCATTGCATTGGTTTATAAATCAAAAATGATAAAACACTCAAGTCCCTCTGTTGAGTGCCGAGTCAAGTATCTATTCTTAATCCCCCAATTTTGATATCATTATAAAAATTGGAAGATCAAGAATGCATTAAGAGTTTGATTCTTTTGAGTGATTTTATAGAACTTAGAAACTCTTCTGAGGAATCTACAATTTTATATCATGATGCCTAGATCCTATTCAAGATTACCTCCCCCAAGTGTCAAACCCTAAATATTTAATCATTCAATAAATGGCCAGTAAATTGAAAGCATTAATCACAAACATCACAAATAAACCAATAATAGTGTTAATCGTGTAATTCATTGCTCACACCATGAAATCCCCATAAAATCTATCTCCCTCTAGAAGAAGGAATTTAACAACTCATGATGTAAGATAAATCCAACAAAGAAACATTCAACATCATCATAGTTCAAATCCCAAAGTTAAATCTAAGATTACGATTACAAGAAATGAAAGCAAGTGAAAACACAAGAAAACTAGTGATAACAATTTCTTCCCCTTTGATGCTTGTCTTTTGATCCTTGAAATTGAGCTCCTTTCTCTTGATCTTCAAACCCCTCAACCTCCTCTTCAAAACCTCCAATGAAAACCCTTAAAATTCCCTTCAAACACAAGCCAAAAACTTCCCAAAATCATCCCCCACTTTTGCCCTCACGAACCACCATTTTATAGGATAATTGACACGCATGTATTGTATCGACTCTGGTGCCGTGGTTCTAGTTTTGGGCTTGAAGGCACCCATTTTGCTGGCCATTTTTGTTGCCTTCTACTTCATCCAGTTGGATCTTCCCTCAGCCATCCAATTGCAATCTTCTTTTCCTTAGTTTTTCTCAATTCCTTCCACTTTCCAATTTACCTAGAGAAACACATAAAAACACATGAAATGCATATAAATTAGTGAAGAATCAATAATTAATAACCTTAAGCAATATTAAATGTAAGTGAATAAAATTCACTTATCACCTTAAGGGATAATCAAACAAGTTCTAACATGCTCATGTCAATCAAAATATCTCATTGAATTCAAAACATCATCAACTAATCCACATACACTTCACATGATCATAACATAATGTGGTCAATAACAATATCGTCATTCATGAGAAAGGACATATCACAAGAATTGCTAAATTATAAGGTAGCACCTATCCTTCTAAATCATGTGTAATGGCAACAAAAAATTGAGCATAAGTGAATGATCATCAAGAGAGAATCCATCAGTCCAACCTATTGAAATTGAACAATTTTACATAATTGGTCTTGAATTTTCTTAGCTAAGTAATTAAAAGTGAAGATCATAAAAAAAATTATACCTAAATTCAAAAAAATAAGATAAAAACTGAATGCAAATCCCCAAATACCCCCAAACGTAAACAAAATATTATCTTCAAAGTTTAAAAAAATGCATAAGGAGGAAAGGAACTTCCTTGTAGGGATGTATTCTTTTTTGATAGTGGAAGGAGTTTGCCTTTGATGATGGAAAGAAAATTTTAATGGCCTCAAGAGGAGATTATTTGCTATTAAGAAGACCGAAAAGAACTTAAGTAAAATGAGAAAGCAAAACAAAACAAAAAAGAAATAAAAATCCTAAGAGAGAACTGATGAGGAGTAGTTCTAATTTATAGTTCTTAGCTTGACTGTCTCTTTCTTTACTCAACAGGTGGACTTTGGCTTTTTTGGTGCTTGGGCTCTTGAAGTCTTGGAATCAACTTGTGGAATTTTTCAAGTACACCTAGATAACACAATGCCTTTTTAAATAGGAAATTCCCAACAGCCCATAGAATCGTGAAGCTCCCCTGATCTTTAAGCTTCTGAGGCAACTTTCTCTAGATGATGGAACCATGCTCTTTAGTAAATGCAACAATTTCATACTTCTCCAACTTCCTTTTGTTCGAAAGGTTATATTTTATAAACTACACATAACTTGGCATAGTGGACTATTGAGAAGACAGTGGTTGAACTTCAGGAAGAACTTCAACTTGTTCTTGATCTTATGGCTTAGCTTCGTCACCACTTCATAGAGTCCTTAGTTCTTTCCCACTTCTCAAGGTGATTGCCTTACATTATTTAATTGTACTAACTTCATTGTTGCTAGGCAAATTACCTTGTTGGGGGCTATTGGATGTATTGGCCAACTGAGCAAATTGAGCTTCTAGATTCCAAATCTGAGCAGCTTGTTTTTGAAAATTAGTCCTTATCTCATCCATGAAATTGTTTATCTTGGCCATGAACTTATTTGCATTCTTGGATAACTAAGTTAATGCAACCTCCAAATCCGTCTTCTTTTTCTTACTGTTGAAACCCTTCTTGAGGTTGCACGAATGAATTTTTGGCTTTACATGCTTCATAGAGATGGTTACCTTGACATAAATCATGGAAAAATTGAGGAACTTGCTATTTCTATTGGCTAATTGAGTTAGAGCAACTTCTAAATCTATTTTATTTTTGTAACACCTAGGGGTGTTAATTTTTGGGTAATGATGTATCGAAATTGTGGAAAATTTTGCTCCATGTCGAGGAATGAATTGTTAAATTATGAAGAAAGTTATTATTTAATGCGGTATTTGGACATGATCTAGACCTATATGAGGAAAGTTTTTGCATATTTTATGATAAAAAATATATCTTTTAATGCTAGAATTATACCAAAAATAATGGGAAATTAAGTGGAAAAAGAAATAAAAGGGAAACGGGAGAAAAAAGGTGGAAAAAATGAAGTCAGCGGATTTGATGTCGTGGTGCCAAAATGGACGCTATGGCATCAAATTGAGAGCGGGGAAGCAGTGGCATTAGAAGATTTGACATCATTACATCCAATTCAATGTCGCATCATTAGTTGGCACTATAAAATGGTGAACCAAATTTTTTAGATCAGTCCATTCAGTTCTTCCTCCTTGTTCCATTTTTCTTCTTCCCATGCCCAACCCCATGTCCATAGACCCCATTTAGCTAGATTTTGTTAGGGAAAATTTGAGTTTAAGTGGTCAATCCATCATCCATGATCCCAAAACCAATGTTGTGGGTGGAGGTTAAAGAAGAAACCATTTTGCTTTAAAGGTTGGAAGATTTTAGAGATTTGGAGCTAGATTCATGTGCTAGGGAAGAAGCCACAAAAGGAATTGAAGGTAAGTCCAATTGTTCCATTCAATTTGATGTTTTTACATTACTAGGGTTTCTGCCCCTTTCTTGAACAGTAAATTTTGGGAGGAAAATGATCAATTTTTTTTTTAGAATCATGGAAAAAATGGTTAATTAGTGAATGGTAGTGTTTTAATGTAAATTAAACATGAAGAATCATGATTCATGCTAAGTTAGGGTTTTATGAATAGTATAATTTAGGAATTTTCAGGGTTTATGTGAAATTTCCAAGGAAAAATGATTAATTCATGGATTATAGTGGTAAAGAACTTGCTTAAGAGTGAAAAAGATGAATTTGGGCCATGGCTTAAGTAAAAGCTAAAAAAGGGCTTTTAGTATATATAGTGGCTAAGTAGTTCATTGACCAAGTTAATGACTTAATTAGCTTATTTTCAAGGTTAATTATACATTAATTGTATTATATGTGGGTGGGGATGAAATTCCCTTGGTATGTTGTATGGAATGATTATCATTTACGAGATGTACATAGAACATGTTTGATGAAATACATCATTGAATAGTAAAGTATGTGAAAAAGGGTTTGATTCTAACCCTAAGACCCTAGTGGAATAGAGAGGGATATGGTTTATTTGGAATGTAGTGAAAGAGGTTACTTAAATATGACTTGTATAATGTTAAGAATGAAAATAATCTACTTGAGCATTATGGAAATGGATAGATAAGTTATGCCTAGTAAATGTATGATGAAAAGTCTCAATGAGAAATATATAAATTGAATTGTTGTATATGTTATATGTGTAGGATCATCGGAGTATGGATAAGAGACTACAAAGCTTGAGAAGTTATGACATCATCAGGAGGTAAGTAGGCCCCATTTTCTGTTTGCGTGTAATACTGAATGGGGATATCAAATGTCTCATTTGTTTGTATCTGAGCTTGTATGTTTTGGTTGGGGGAGGTGGAAATCTCATGGGTTGCTATTTGATAATGTCACGCCCCACCTCTAGGGGCTATTTTCATGATATTTCTTCACAATTACACTATAATTCACCACAATTCCCGCACTTCTAAATTGGGGTACTCGGGTGCTATTTTTGGATTGGACTGATTCCTCTTGAGAAATGGACAGAGTTCCCTCTGAAATATTAGATTATACTCCTGTACAATCATTAATTAATTAAAATCCCAATCTTAAATAATCAAAAATATCAATATTATCTAACTAAATCATACCCATACCCACATTTTTTTGCCCAAAATTGGAATCATCATGATGGCAATACATTTAAGGGAAATTATATCATTCCATTACCATATTATAATTATTGAATTATGACATGCCATTATATGTAATTATACTTTATTTAGAATCTTTTAAACATGATCACATACATACATACAAATTTACAATCATACAATCCATACTAAGATTCTAATCCTATTACATCATAGTATAAGAAGAAGTGTCTTCGTCCTTTACTCCTCTAGTTCCAACCCACGGTTGGAATTCTCTACCTGACCTAAGATATAAAAATCATAATTAATCAAAAATAGTATGTTCTTACCCAGAACAGAAATAAAACATAACCATACAATCATATAACATATCATGCCACCTACACAGCCATGGGATATCACTTATCCCATCTTTACCACCCATTCACAACATCACAATAGGAAGTTATACTTTCCTTATCAATTCATATAATGAAGGCACAATAATATAAAACATACTTTTCGATTTTAGCATGGGATACTCCATCTTTCGCATTCAATCATTCATATACCTATAATACATTACACAATACCACTATCATGTTATAGTTCTTATACCATTAAATTCACTCAAAAACATTATACCATGATAATCATTGAATTCTATTCAATATAATTAAGGGATACCTGCTATCCGCCTACAATCTTATAATCACAAAGCAGATAAACATCAACTTTAAACAAATCTGGGATATCCGCTATCTCTCATCAAAAACATCCATGCCTAGATACATTTATTGTGATAACTACTATCACCATTTATGCATACATTCAAATAGACAAGGGAGCCTACTTACCTTAATAGAGATCATTTCACAATTCCTCATGTTCTTAAGTTTGGCTTCCCAAATCCATGCTCAATTGGTCCAATTCATATGTGATTCCACCTTAAAGCATGATTTCGACCTCAAATTCTCCAGAATGCACCATGGTTGTAGTAAATCCAAATTCCCAGCCGCTTCTAGCAGCCAAATGGCCATACTCATCTCCATATGCATGCTGTAATCTTTACATGGCTAAATCATCTTGTTTCCAGGCTCAAATGGTAAGAATCCTAGTCTCAAAGGGATGGATTTTAGGGTTAGGGCTTTGGGGAAGAAGAAAAAAATAACATAAAATGGGCTAAAAAAGCCCTTAAAATGTCATGTTTTTTGGTGCTCCGATGCACCACAAATATCTAGTGTCGTAGCATATTCTTACAACACTAACTCATTGCCTAAAATCTCATTTTTGAATCAGTGCCACGGCACAAGATTTCAGTGCTATGATACTAACTTGCTGATAGCCCACAGTAGTTTTCATAAATCGGCCATATCTCCCTTATAAAATATCAAAATTACATGATTCTTAATGTATTTGAAAGATAATTTTAAGATTTATAACTTTAATGTTTATTACTTTTCTAATTCAGTCTGCAAATATGAGAAATTTTCCAACAAAGTGATGGCTTTTGTTTTAACCCAATTTAAAACTCTAAAGACAACTATAGTGTTTTGGCTATAACCTTTTCATATGATATACAATTCATGTGATTCTTATTTATTATAAGGTAAATTTAATATCTATAACTTTCTTGTTGGTCACTTTTTCTAAATAATGAGTAAGTTGTATACAAGAAAAAAACATATCATTTGTGTTTTGGGAGCAATGAGGATTGTGGTCCTCATAGTATAATTTTATTCAAATATTTTTTGGATTAATGATTGAGACTCCTAGCTATGCATTGAGGATGTAATTTCTTGTAGAGGTTATGCATGTTTTGGATCGAAACAAGCTATTTTGAATTGATTATTGATTTCTTTTATTTTGGCCTACTTACTAAGTTACCTAGACTCACGCCTTCTGATTCTTATTTTTTAGCTAAAGATTCCCAACCATGGATTGGGATTGGCGAGCATGTGTAGAAGACATATTTGGTGGTATAATAGAATGTTGGGATTGGAGTTCCTTTGTACATTTGTATAAGGGTAATTTGTATAATTATGTTAATTGCAAATGATGTATACTGTAGTGTAATGGCAAGTCATAATAGTGATAAATATATATGATATTGAGAGGGATTAAATATGTTTATTTCCACCATGGGGCGACACAGGTTCTAGGTTATGGGTAAGCTTGGCTAGTTGAGTCATTTATGGTTTTATTTATAATGATCAAAATTTCAATTTTATTGATGATTGGAAATTGTATAGGTTTAAATTTATAAAATTTAACGTAGACTCTACCAAAATTTTGGCAAAAATTCCTCTTATAAATGGGGAAATTATGGGTGAATGGTGAAATGCATAGGCCCTAGGGCTAGGGCGGGACAATTTTCCTACCGTTGAAAATTTTGCTAAGATTGCTCCATATTCTGTTGATTTCTCCCTGAGAAGTTGGGATGATTGTGCCATCCTAGATTGTAAGTGTTGGAGTATGGGTTAGTTTACTACCGGTTAAAGCATCCAAAAAATTGTGCCGCCAATTGACTATTATAAATTTGCATCATGCGAGCTGCAACTTGATCCCCCTGTTTTCTTATCAAAGCAATCAAAGCGGAAATAACATCTACTTGATAGACTCCCACTATTTTCTTTGCCATGACCCTCTAATATGGTCATTAGAAGTTATTGGTGTGCACGTCTTGTTTACCTTATAAAAAATATAGAAACAACAATGAACAAAACTAACAAAAAGAACATATTCAAAGCAAAATTAGAGTTATTTGTTTTAATATTGGAAAAATAATAGTCCAAGCAACAAGGCCAAAAATTTCTTATGGATATTCCAAGTGCAAGTATACGTGTCGCCAACAAATAATAAAGTATGATTAAGAAATCGTTCGCACAAGGACTTAAGATCACTAAGTACCAAATTACTTTAAATTTTGTTTAGACAATTTAACAATGGCAGGAAAAGAGAAAATAAAATCTAAACTAACAGAACTTGCAAGATTATAGATCTATACAAGTAAAGAATCAATGTTTAAGACATCTAGGGTTTTTAAGTTCACCAGATTAATCCACTTCAATTCCACCAAATTTAATGAATCAATGTTTATTCCTATGTTTATAATAAATTTATCTTTTTTAATTGTTATTATTTCTCAAGTCATAACAATCTATCCCAGTTAGCAAATTTCCTACATCTCTACGAAAATTCTAAACTAACCAAGATTCATTAATAATAAGAAATTCATAGTATTATACAAGCCTATGGATATCTCTATCATCATGATAATCTTATGGTGTTTAACCTTGGTATAAGTCAATTATCTCTTCTCAGCCACAAATTGAATCACAAATCATGTAGAAAGGATGCGTACATTTTCTTAAGTATTAAACTTAGTTAAACACTCAACATAGATAATGAATAAACATAAAATAGAATTAAACCAAATAAAATTGAATAATCATAATCCGGCTATATTGTTCCCCTAGAGTAAGGATTTTAGCACATAATGGAACCAAAGGAAATTAGAAACATTATCTTAAACATGATTAAGAAAAGAAAAAAATTGAAAAAGATCATAGAAAGATAAGAGAATGAATTTGTCTCCAGGTAGCATGCCCTTCTCTTTACAATGATCCCTCTTCTAAGTCTTCTCTTTGCTTTTAAAACTTCTCCCCTTGCTAGCCCCCATTCTCCCCCCTATTTTCCATCATAAAACTTCTTTAAATAATCTAATTTAGGGTTTTTTTGCACCTCCATACGAATTTACAAAATTATTTTGCATAAAAAATATGCAAAAACATAAAATTATTAAGTTACCACATGTGCTCAGAATTTGTTCACTTTCCAGCAAGTGGGAGCCAAACTCTTTCTAATCAAAGCAATTTTGTTATTTTGGTCATAACTTTCTCATATGATTTTGAAATCATATGATTCTTAATGCGTTAGAAAGAGAATTAGAAGGGATATAAATTTCATGTTGAATACTTTCTCCAAATCAGCCTATATTAGTGGCCAAAATTTCCTACAAGTAATGCCTATTTTATATTGAGATTGTTTTTTCAGAGCTTTTGAGGACAAAAATAGAAAATAACTCTATTAAGTGCTATAATTCCTCAAATATGATCATAAACCACTAAAATCATGTCAATTTAGGATCCAAAATATGTAAATTTAAGTATTAAAATATGGTAAAATATGAGCTTACCAGGCAATGACTTAGTGAAACTTTATATCGCATCTTTTTTGGAAACTAGCAGGTAATATGGTAGACAGCTGGGCCAATCGGTTGTGGCACAGATAATATGGCAAGGAACTAAGCTAATTGGCTTTTGTCAGCATCTTGGTAAAACTTCACAACTCATGTTACTAGCCACTGGTAGGCGATATGGCAGGTGGTCGGGCCAATCGGCTGCTAACCACGTGATATTGGTGGGCAAAATGGTTATTCTAGGTGGTGTGGCATTTTTGGGCAATAGGCGATATGATGGGGTGGCTATTGATTTTGGCTGCAGGATGGTAGGTGATCTCTTTTGGTAGATGGGATATTGGCTATGGACTATTGAAACAAACCTCCTTTACTTGGATTGATTTTAATGATGAATATATTTAATTAACTAAGTTTTAATAATGAGTAAAATCATGTGAGTGAATAGTTAAGCTACTGACTGTTATTTCCAAGTGTGCAGTAACAAATAATATGTCAAGGAAATAATTAAAATACACATCACACACACGATAAAATTAAAGATAAGATCTACCATATATCAAAGGAAGACCATATATCAAAGGAAGAAAATGTAAATGCTCAAAGAGTATGGCAGGCATCATATCTAAGCTTGAAAGTCACTTTGAATGCATTCTCAAATACCCAAGTTTAGACATAAACATGACTTCAAAAACATACTTTAGAAGAAGAGAAATGTTGTTTGGATAAAGTGAAGCTAAATTCTAGACTCAAGCAAAGGTTCAGACATTGTGGAACTAAGTTCGGACACTGTGAAGACCTTTTTGGACACAAAATCCAAGTTTGGACACTGGTGAAATATAATGAAGTAAATAATGATTATTAAATTGCAAAAATGAAAACATGTTCCCCAAAAAGATATCATAAGAAGAACTTCTACAATATGAGAATATATACTATAGCCTTCCTATCAAAATATTCAATGAGAAAATCAGAAAAGAAATGAAAGAAGATTTTTATTTCGTCAATCATCAAAAAGGGGGAGATTTTCAAAGATTTGCCTTGGAAATTCAATGTGATCATTCATATTTTGATGATTAACAAATACGTAAGAAAATTTATATGTAAAACATCAAGGTCATAAAGTTGCAAAGTGCAAAAATTTCAAGTGTAGGATCGTAGCCGCCTGCCCCGCAGCCAACTCATAGCTGCCCGTGATAACTGCCTGAAGTACTCTATGAAGAAGGGAAGTCCCTGGACATCTACAGTTGATACCTCAATCACTTATGGGTACCACCTCCGAGCATAGTTGTAGGCTGGAGGTGCCACTTGATATCGCCTGCCACATAAGAAGAACTTCCACCTGGCAAAACCAATGTGCCTACCATATCACTTGGTCCATAACCAATTAGCTCAGCCACCTACCATATCACCAACGAGTGGCTAATGACATATGTTCAAGATTTTTGCTAGGATTCTGACCGTAGCTAGTTCACCATACTACCTAGCATATCGCCTGGGGTGCAGCCAAATACCTCAGCTACCTATGGTACCACTTACTGACCCAAACGGTTGGAAATTTGAATGTTGCAAAGCCAAGAACTACTACCCAACCATTTCCAATGGTGAAGTTTTTCAAAAATCTATTTAAGGAGATATGTTGGGACATTTCAAGGGTTAAAGAAGTTGGGGATTAAGCTTTAACCCTCAAGAAATTCTTTCCAACCCTAAGGCCAAGCACATAACCTTCTTCATATTCCTTCAAGAGCTTTCAACTTCAAAACCATAACTCAAGGCCTTCTTCACTAATACAAAGGGAGCGGTACATTGATACACTTGTATAAGTGCAATTTCTTGTTCTTTTTTTTATTTTTGTATACCTTGAGTTGGTAAAGGAGACCAATCTTAAAAGAAATAAGTGTGTTTGTTGGAGTCTGTCTCACAAATAACTTATTGATTTGTATTTTGCCCCCTAGAGCTAAAATCTAGAAGAGTGCAAGAGGCACTAAGGTTTACGCTCCCTTGATCTAGAATTAAGAAGAGCAACTTGATTGTTGGAGTGTGTCTCATAATTAATTGCTAATTATTTATGCCTCCTAGAGTTGAAATCTAGAAGAGTGCTAGGTACACTAATTGCATTCAATTATATAAGATAGTAAAACCCAAGGAACAAGGGATGTGCTCTTAAGAGAGTGGAGTTGGGAGGTTGTCGCAAATCACTATATATCTTGTCTCCTATGTGTGATTGATTTGTTTGCTTGCACTTTACTTTACACTATTTATTTACTGCAAATTATACAAGCACACAAAAAGAGGGAATTTAATTAACATGAATAAAGCAAGAAGCTTTTATTAACCCAATTCATCCCTCCCCTCTTAGGTTAAACCTAGCTCTTAATGACCTACATGCATTACTTGACCTAAGGACTTGTTGGATCAGTTGTAAGGGGTGAGGACATGTTCTAAAATTTGTGAAAGGGTTTTCCATGATTGTAGTGTCTATGACAAGATTGACTCATAAAGGAAGCAAGTTTGATTAGACTAATTATTATGAGGAGACTTTTCAAGAATTGACGTGGTGATTAGGGGAAGTGTCAGTGTTGACAGTGCCCTCAGGACAAGGAGGATTTATGGTTTATAGTGACACTTCAAAGAAAGGACTTGTTTGTGTGCATGAGCAGAGATATTCAATTCATGATTTCAAATTGGCAGTAGTCATCTTTGCATTGAAGATATGGAGGCATTACCTATATGGCATGAAGTGTGATGTTTACACTAACCATAAGAGACTGAAGTATATCTTCACCTAGAAGGAATTGAACATGAGATGGAAGCGATGGTTGGAATTGTTGAAAGAATGACCAGAATATCCATTGCCATCTAGGGAAAGCCAATGTAGTGGTTGATGCATTCGAGCAATTAATTAGGGAGTAGCATGACACATATGCTTACTCTAAAAAAGAAGTTATTTGAGGAAATGAGTAGCTAGGATCTGCATGTGGGTATGAAAGAGTCGATTGCACAGATGTATCAGTTGATCATGTAGCCAACTTTGATAGATGAGATTAAGCCAACCCAAGAGGGAACTATGGATGAGGAGTTCTAAAAGCTGAAAGAGAGAGCTCAAAATGGTGAAATACAGGATTTATGTTGGGCATAGATGATATCTTAAGATATAGGAATTGGTTGGCAATTTCTAGGGAAGCTGTGGTGGTGCAAAAGGTACTTGGAGAAGCACATTACTCACAATATATTATTCACCTAGGAAGTATAAAGATGTATCACGACTTAAAGTTACAATATTGATGGAATGGTATGAAGAATGATGTAACTGAATATGTTGCTATGTGTTTGAAGTGTCAAAAGGTGAAGGATGAACATTAGAGGTCAGGTGGTTTACTACAACCCATTGAGATTCCTTAGTGGAAATGGAAAACCATTACTATGGATTTCATTACAGGATAGCCACAAGCAATGATGGGATATGACAATATTTGGGTGATTATGGATAGGTTGACTAAAGTGGCCCACTTTATACCCGTGAAGACGACTTTCATGGCTGAGAAATATGCTTAGATTTATCACAGGGAGATAGTAAGATTGCATGGTGTACCTACATCCATCATATCAGATCAAGGTTCAATGTTCACCACAAAGTTTTGGGATGCATTGCATAAGGCCGTGGGGACTTGGTTGGACTTTAGCACCACGTACCACCCACAGTTAGATGGGTAAACAGAATGAGTGAATTGATAATTAGAGGTTATATTGAGGGCATGTGTGCTCAAAAGGTGCAAGGCATGCAGTGTGTACTTGGCCTTGGCAGAGTTTGCATATAATAACAGTTATCATTCGAGAATCCAGATGTCCCCATTTGAGGCATTGCATGGCCAAAAATGTAGATCACCATTATATTAGGATGAAGTGGGTAAGTGGCATTAGTTGGCCCACAGATGATTATAGACGCAATATACAAGGTTTCATGAATCAAAGAGAAGGTTTAAGTTTCTCAATCCCACCAAAAGAGGTATGCAGATATGCAAAGGTGTGATTTGGAGTTTCAAGTGGGGGACAAGGTGTTCTTGAAAGTGTCTCCTATGAAAGGCGTAGTGTGATTTGGCACTAGAGGCATATTAAGCCTGAGGTATGTGGGTCCCTATAAGATCCTAGAGTGGACCTATAAAGAGGCTTATCAAGTGGAATTGCCACCATCTCTGAGTTTGATATGTTTCACATATCATCATTAAGGAAGTATGAGCTAGATCCATCTCATATGATGAGATTGGAAGAGATACTGATCAGGGAGAACTTACAGTATATAGAGGATTCAATTTGGGTGTGTAACACACCTAAATTCAGGGAGCTACTTACTCATATTTTAGAGAAAGATCCTGCTAAAAATCCTATAGAGTTTCCTCTAAAATATGAGGGTTTCTAAACCTATACAAAAATTTGATCACCCATCTACTATACATCCACAAATCCTTCTACATCCACAGTCCCAGGGACCAACTAGTAGTCTTATGGCATGAAAATAACTAAGAATAAATAATCAATGAATAATGAGAATTTAAACCTCTCCTTATACATTATCCACAAATAATGAATCAATAAATGAAAAGTCACATAATCCACTATAATTTCTCTTCAATAAATAATTAATAATTAAATAAAGAATATCAGTCCATCTCCTCTAGTTCCCATTTCAAGCACCAACCCCCTATTGGGCTCCTCCATCATGCCTGACATCTAAAACATAGAAAAGGGTAAGTCTAGGTAAACTCAATAAGTAGGAAAAAATGGGAAAACCTTATAAATCATGCACAAAGTCGGACAAACTGACACATGCTAGTGCAATCATATTTCACTCAATCCATGCATGCTCATAAGAAATGAAACATACAAATGTAATATATTTGTTGTCGTAAAGGCCACCACTTAACCACACAGGCTTGGTATGCCATATAGGTAATCTATTGGCCACACAGACTATCCATATGGCACATAGGCAACACCATAGCCACATAGGCCATCTATATGCCCCACAGGCAACACCATAGCCACACAGGCTCATCATGAATGTCATAAATACAGCCATATGAACTCTACTACCATGTCATACTCACATATATCACATTACATGAACAAAAGTAATCTTAACAAGATAAGTAATAATCTATTCAAATCATCAAATGCATGTGGTAAATTCAAGTACAAAGCATATTCCATAAACACATCTCAAATTATTAACAAACAAGATAAATCATGGTGGCCATATGCCAAACATGCTAATATACTCCATCACACTTAATTTGGTAAGAAACCTACTTACCTCTATTCTTCACAAATTCAAATTTCTTCTTTCTATGCCAAGGAACCAAAATAATCCATTATTTCAATCAAGTCTCAAATCCTACATTCATCATAACATATTCAATGGTTTACATACTACAATTATGTAATTTAATATCCCTTTCATTATCACCACCTTACCCAAGTTTAATTCTAGGGTTTTCCATTACCATTCACCAATTCAATGTTTCTATACTTTATACATCATTTTTTAAGGTAATAATCATTCAATTTCTTATCTTTCTCAATTTATAGTCTGGTAGTTTCATGATTTTGCAAAACAACCCCTAACTTTTGCATAATTGACTTCCCATTGATAAATTATAACACTAGTGGTTTTTGAAATCTACTCATGCATTTATGGGTAGAGTTTACTCTAAGAATTTGATAAATGTCACTACTTTGGGATATATAAAATCAGCGAGAAGAAAAGAACTGAAATGGTGAATTTAGAAAAAAAGCATATTTATGATCAATGTGAATGGCCTAAGATAGTTATTATATATTATGATGCGATGAATCTTGATTTAAGACTTGGGTATAATTTGGAATGAAATTGGAATGTGGAGTCATTTATAGCAGAAAATTCAAAGAAAACTCGAAAACAACTGAATAGGTGATTTTGATAATTGACCTCAAATGAAGTAGTGAATGGTATGAACATAACTCATTTCATGTATGTGATGTGTGGGAAGTGATTATTGGGAGATTTGAAATGTTTTATGCAAAATGATGCTATGGTGATTTTTCATAAGTGTAAATCCTAAATTTGAAAAAGGAATCATAGTAATTGAATTTTGACATAGATAATGAACTAATTTGAAAGAGTGTTCAACATAGAAGTTATAGGTCATGAAATAATCTATCCAAAGGAAGAAAAATGACTTCAATTTTGATATCATATGAGAAAATTATGACTAATACACGAAAACTATTCCAAATGACTGAAAAATAACAAGATGAATGAGATGGATCAACTTTATTGAAAATTTTGACATGTTTGTGGGATAATTCGGAAAAAGTCGTTAACATAACAATTGTAGCAATTGAAGTTAGATTTCCAATGCTTAAAAATCAATTCATTTAGACATTGTATCTAAATGTTATGCTGAAATTACTAGTAGTGTACTAGGGTAGTAGGTTAGTGTCGCAACACAGATTTTCTATGTCGCAACACTGAGCAGTCAACAAAGTCTGTGTTGCGACACAGATTTTCTATGTCGTGACACTGGGCTATCACCAAAGTCTATGTCGCGACGCAGGTTTTCTATGTCGCGACACTGGGCAATTAGTGAACTCTGTGTCACAAAATAGGTTTTCTATGTCGTTACATTAGTTTTGTGGCACGTTGGAGCATCAAATAATCCAATCTTTTTAAGCCCTAAACCCATTCTATTTTTCATTTTTCATTCCATTCTTCATCCCTAACGCCATTCTCATGTCCCTAGAGACAGTTTAGCTAAATCCTTTGCTTTATTTGCTAGGAAATCATGATGCCTATCTAGATAAACTTGTGATTTTTTCTGTTAAACTTGATTTTCGCCCATTCAAACCATAGAAAACATTAAAAAATGGAAGAAACGTCAGATTTCCTCGAAATGGAAAGTGTAACATGGAGAAAGGAGCTTGGTTCTTTGTTTGGGGAGGATGGCTATGCTTAAAAGTAGAGGTAAGTTCTATTTCTGAACCGAATCTCAAAATTTTGATTTTATGGTTTTGGGATTATTGGATTTTTGGGACTTAAATTGATATATGTGCTTATAAATTCATGGGGAAATGAGTTAATGCAATGATAATGATGATTTGGCATGAGAAATTGTGAAGATTGCTAAGTTAGGGTTTTTATCAATAGTAAAAATTAGAGATTTCCTTATTTTTATTGAATTAATTATGGGGTAAATGATTGATGTACAATTTAGAATGTTTTGAGGCTTGTTTGGAGTGATTTGGATCAGTAGAATCGAGTTTTGGGCTATGCCCTAGTTAGGGTTTAAAAAGAATTTTTGTGAATGGACTATTTAAGCCATAAATTGTTTAGATTAAAAATTTAAATGAGTTAATTACATGTTATTTGGATGTTACTCATATAAGATCTAGATAAATTTGGTAAACAATCAAGGTTATAATGTAAATTGTGAAGATACCCTAGTTTAACTGATGTTTATCATATTATTGATGATTATAATTTGAAATGTGTTATGAAAGAAATGTTAATATGATATACTAAGTATATAATTACAAATGGTTAAGTAAATGAGATTGTGGCCCTGTATAGGATGATCTGAGAAGGATGAAAAGACAGAGCTTGAGGAATATGGGCAGAGCTCGAGGCCTGAGGTAAGTAGGTGCCCCTTGTATGATTTGAATGAATGGATGAGGATATAATTTATTCTATGTTGGTTTTGAGCATATATGTTTTGGATGATGGATTGTGGATATCCTGTGCTTGCTTAAGAATGATGTTTATCTATTTTGTGAATATATGTATTTTTGAGTATGTAGAGAATGGGAGTGTGTGTTGCATAAATGTAATCGGATGTGAATTATCCCATAAATAGTATGTATGAATATAACAAGGGATAGAGAGTATCCCTTGGATTGAAGTGGCTGAGGAGATATAAAATACCTTTATACTCATCCTTGTATATGGATGTCTTGTACAAGAAAGGGATAGGGAATATCCTAGTTTTGTGATAAGAATGTATATGGATAGTATGAGGAATTGAGCCCCGTGGACTATTTACTTTTGTATTATACATCTCAGGATAAGATGGAAGTATATTGTAGTTATGGTTGTGGTTGTATACGCCTGAAGGGCATAGGGTGTTGTATTGGATTAAAGAGGGGCTAAGCCTCCTGGACATATTTAGATTGTGTTATTTTGATTCATGTTATGGATTAGAACATGTGTATTAATTATGATTTATTATTGTTGTTTATTATTCGTGCCTACTTACTGAGTTACCCAGACTTAGCCTTCTTAATCTTTTTTTTAGCTGATAGGATGGGTAAAGAATTTCAAATATGGTTGGGATTGGCGAGCAAGAGTAGAAGATATTTTAATGGTATGCTAGAATGTTAGGATTGGAATCCCGTTATGTAAATATGTATAATTGTATTTTATTCCAAATGATGTAAACTAAATGTAATGGCATATCATAGTAAATTATTCATGATTTGTAGATGGATTTATATTAATTTTGGGAAATGTATTGCCATCATGATCTAGTTCCGATCTTGGGCAAAGCTGTAAGTATGGGTGTGAGTGTGTAGGTATAATAATTATCATTTGATTATAGAAATATAAAATTTTATTTGACTTCACACATGTATATCAGGTATAACTACATATATTTTCGGGCAAACTCTGCCAAATTTTAAGCAAGATATTTCCCTTAGAATTAAGAAAATTGTTAGAATATGGTAATATTTCCCTTAAGAAGAAGGGACATGGAAGCATTCCGAATCAGCTCCGATGTGGCGTGGTTGAAATGCATAGGGTGGGGGTGCAGGGCGTTACATAAATTTTCACACATGATTCATCTTAGTCAAGTTTTTGCTTGATTCTACTTCATTATTAACATGATTAAACACATTAATTATTAATAATCATACATAACATGTTACTCATGATCTCCATAAAGTAAACAACCCTTATTTTCATAATTTTCAATTCATTTCTTCAAATCAATGTAAATTCACATTAATCTTATCATGTATCACACAAAACCATTGTCAAATTCATACATCTCATTCATCACAACCTCAACTAAGTAAACAGTCCTAAATTTCCCAAATTTCATGAAATAAATTAGGGTTTTTCATTCTAATATTATTTCCTCTTAATTTTGCATGAATTTCTCATTCAAAACACTTCAATTCAACCCCTTTCTCTAGGGTTCAATGACACCTACGAATTTGATCTTCAATTTTACCCTATTTGCACAAATCCCTAAATAATTTCCCCCAACATCATAAAGCTCTTGTAAATCATATTTCCCATGCTAAAAGTAAATCAAAACACCATATTTAAACTCACCTTTCATGTTGGGAAACCAAAGAATGTTGCTGCCCACTTAATATATTGATTCACTAATGAAAACCTTGTTGCCCACTTGGATTAGATGAAGGAGAAATTATTGAATGATGAATATGGTTTCGAATTAACATTGAGATGGAGGAAGGAAGTAAGCTATTTGCATTGAGAAGGAGGGGAGAAGCAGGTTGTTGGCGTGATTTGAATGGGAGAGGAATTAGGGTTCTCATCTAATACAACTTGCATAGTTTGCAACCCAATTTAACTCCAATTAAACTCCTCGAATGATGCAATTACTCAAATTAAATTTTCTACCATGGATCCAATATTTCTCAATTGATTTCACATTAGATTTTGAAATCAATTTCTACTACAATTAGGACAGTTATAACATGTATATTCATGTATCAATAATTCACTAATCTATAGACGTGCTTAACATAGTTTTCTATAATCAATAGTAATCAAAATTGGGCAGCAACTAAATTATCAACTAACTTCTAATTTTGGATAGTAATAATCTAATTAATAAACCATAATCCATGTCCCATATAAATTAAATTTTTTGTATAATTAAATCATCACATTCAACAGCTATAAAAGCACTTTTAATCACACCTAAATTGGACAGTAATTTGATCATCAATTAACATTCAAGATTTTCATAAAAAAACAATTTTAACTAAATACACATCATTGTAATAAATGTCACTCATGTAAAATATTTGACATATATGGGGGCTGATTCATGAAGAGTAGTAAACACACAATTTGTATCCTTTGTTAAGAATTAAAAATGACTAAATTTTGATTTCTCATAAAAAAGTTATAGCCAAAATGCTACAACCATCTCCAATTCAAGAGGTGTCACTTTGTGGGACCCATAAATCAAAATATAAGCTTAATTAGGAAATGTACTCAACATGAAAGCTATATTCATTGAAATTATCTGAATAATGCAAAAAAATTCTCCCAATTCTGAGTTCATATGAAGAAGTTATGAACAAAATACTAAAAGTGCTCCAAAAGGGTGAAATTACCAAAATACCAAAAATCATATTAGATTTCCAATTATTTAGGGCCACCAATTACCAAAAATTTTATAATAATTGAAAATTATACTTACCAACATTTAGGTTGTCACATTTCACCCTCAAAAAATGTTTCATCCTCGAAACTTTTAACTTCATCCCAATGGTAAGGATGTTAGGCTTTCATCATCTCTTCAAGCTCCCAAATTACCTCATCTTTAGTGTGATTGCTCCAATGCACTTTTACCAGCTGAATCACCTTGTTTCTGAGTTGCTTCTCCTTGCCATCAAGTACCCTGATTGGCCACTCAACATACTACAAGTTTTCCTTAACCTGGATGTCCTCTGGTCTCAACACATGAGACAAATTTGGTTTGTACTTCCGTAGGGAAGAAAATTGGAAAACATTGTGCATCTCACTCATAGATGGTCGTAATGCCACTCGGTAAGCCAACTTATCAATCCGTTCTAGTATCTCATATTGTCCTAGATACCTAGGACTCAATTTTCCCTTAGTGCCAAATCTCACTACTCACTTCATAGGAGATAACTTTAGGAATACCATATCTCCCACGTGAAACTTCAGATCACGCATCCTCATATCAGCATAACTCTTCTGGCGTGACTGAGTAATATGTATCCTCTCTCTAATCTAAGACACCTTATCCATAGCATCCGCAACCATCTGAGGAGCAATCAATGCTCTCTCACCAACCTCATCCTAGTGTAAAGGCGATCTACATTTCCGTCCATACAGCGTCTCAAATGGAGCTATTTGAATGCTTGAGTGATAACTATTATTGTAAGTGAACTCTACTAAAGACAACTAATTTTTCCATGATCAAGCCCCAATCTAGTACATAAGCTCTCAACATGTCTCAAACTTCTTATTCACTCACTCTGTCTATCCATCTATCTGTGGGTGATAAGTAGTGCTAAAATCCAATCGAGTTCCCATAGCCTTGTGCAAAGCCTTCCAAAACTTGGAAGTAAATACGGATCCATGATTAGTAATAATAGACTTAGGTGCTCCATGCAACCTCACAATCTCCTTATGATAGATCTAGGCATACTTCTCAGCTATATAAATAGTCTTCATAAGCACAAAGTGAGCTACCTTAGTTTGTCTACAATCACCCATATCCTATTGTAACCTACCATAGTACATGGTAGTCCCATAATAAAGTCCATAGTTATATTTTCCCACTTCCGCCTAGGTATCTTCATAGCGTGTAACAATCCTCCTAGCCTTTGGTGTTCTACTTTCACCTTTTGATAGGTCATACATTTAGCTACACATTGTGCTAGATCACTCTTCATACCAATCCACCAGTAGTGTGTCTTCCCGTGATGGATAGTGTAAGGCGAATAATGAGCCTCCTCTAATATCTTCTGCACTACAGCTGCATCGCTTTGAATCGCCAATCGATTCATGTCCCTTAGAATATCATCTAAGCCCACCAAAAAGTCAGTCAACTCTCCATTCCAAGCTCTCGCTTATGTTCTAAAATTCCTCATCCATGGTCTCTTCCTGAGGCCTTTTAATCTCATCTATCAAGGTAGGCTAAAAATTCAACTAGCACACCTATGCCACCAATCCTTTCATAAACACATGAAGGTCCAATTTTCTAAATTCTTAAAATAGTTCTACCTTCTGTGTAATCATACAAGCCATATTACTACCTGACTTCCCACTTAACACCTCAGCCACCACATTGGCTTTCCCAAGATGATAATGAATATCTAGATCATAATCTTTTAGTAATTCTGACCACCACCTCTGCCTTGTATTCAACTCCTTTTGTGTAAAAATGTACTTCAAACTCTTGCGATCAGTATAAATGTCACACTTCTCCCCATAAAAGTAATGCCTCCAAATCTTCAATGTAAAGATCACTACTACTAACTCCAGATCATGTGTTAGATAGTTCTGCTCATGTGACCTCAATTGCCAAGAAGCATATGCTATTATATTATCATTTTACATTAATACACATCCCAGTCCATTCTTAGAGGCATTATTATACACCACAAATCCACCTAGGCCTGATGGTACTATCAACACTGGATCTTCTACCAAACGCTGCTTCAGTTCTTGAAACGCTTCCTCACACTTGTTTGTCCAATCAAATCGACTCCCCTTATCAGTCAATTTGGTCATACACACTATAATAGTGGAAAATCTTTTCACAAATCTTCCGTAGTTACCAACTAATCCCAAAAAGCTCCTCACCTCTATCACATTAGTCAACCTCAGCCAATTCACTATTGCCTCTATCTTGTGAGGATCCATGGCAATACCATTTGCTGATACTACAAGTCCCAAAAAGGCAACACTGCTCATCTTGAAATTATATTTCTTTAATTTGGTATACAACTTTTCCTCCAAAAGCTTCTATAATACTATCCTCAAATGCTGCTCATGCTCCTCCTTATTCTTAGAGTATATTAGATTATAATCAATGAAAACCACCACAAACTGATCAAGATAGGATCTAAACTCTTTTCATCAAATCCATAAACATTGTTGGAGCATTGGTCAGCCCAAACGGCATCACTAAGAACTTGTAGTGCCCATATCTGGTTCTGAATGTTGTCTTAGATACATCTGTAGCTTTTACCCTCATCTGATGATACCCTAACTATAAATCAATGTTTGAAAACATCTTTGCTCCTTGCAGCTGATCCAATAGATCATCAATCTGAGGCAATGGATACATATTCTTAATAGTAACCTTATTCAGCTCTCTATAATCGATGCACAATCTCAAACTGCCATCCTTCTTCTTTATGAATAACAACGGTGCCCCCCATGGGAACACACTAGGGCGAATAAACCCTTTATCCATTGACACTTGCAACTGTTCTTTCAATTCCATCATCTCCACCAATGTCATACAATACAGAGCTCTTGATATTGGCCCAGTTCCAAGTTAGAGATCAATACTAAACTTCAACTCTCCTTCCAGGGGTAACCCTGGTAACTCCTCTAGAAGCACATCTGGAAAATCCTTAATTATGGGAATATCCTCCAATAGCCGATGCTCAGAATGAGCATCAACTATAGACACTAGATAAGCTTCACACCCCTTCTACACTAAACGCATTGCTCCCATTGCTGAGATGAGTTTAGGCACTTCACCCTTAGGCAAACTCTTGAAAATAATATCAATCATCTGGTGACAACCAATCCATACCCAAGATAATATCTAATCTTTCCATGTCTAACAAAATCAAATTTGCCACAAACTGTCCACTCTCTATCACTATGGGGATCTCATAGCATATCTCAGATGCTACATTGATTGTTTTCAACATTGTAGACACTCTCAGATTATGCCATAGGATATTTTAACAATCTAGTTCTATTCACAGACACAACAGAAACAAAAGACAGAGATGTTCCAGGATTAAATAATACACAAGCCATATGATCATAAGCATAGAGGTTACCTATCACCACCTCCTCCAAGCCTGAGCCTCCTAAACATAGGCTGCCTGAACAACTGCCACCACTTAAGGCCTCTACCCATCATATGGTTGTCTTAGTGCCTGGTTTTGCCTTTGTCCATCATAGTGATGCCCTGGCGCTTGATTTTATCTCTGCTCCTCATATGGATGCCCTCTACCTCTGCCTCTCATCTGAGCTCCCCCATGGATGGGCTGTTGTGCAATCCTCTAATCTCCCTGCTGTAAGTATGGACAATTTGGCCTGATGTGTCCAAGCTCTCCTCAAGAAAAATAAGTAGTTAGGCACCTTGGCCCTTACTCTATCTCTCTATTTTGTCTCAAAGTGGGTCTACCCCTCAATTCTCTTAGCCTTTGCCTCTCAAATGTACACTGTGCAATGAGGTGGAAAGGTTGCTTACAATTGTAGCACACCTTCTTTAGAGGTCCATCATAAGTTTGGCTAGTTTTGAGCTTCTACCAACATTCTTGGCCATAGTCCTTAATTCCCTTCTTCTTATCCTTAATTTTATTATGTTCCTTTTCCTACTTTCCATCACTCTAGCTCCCTCTAAGATGTCCTTGTATTTCATCAACATAAAGGGAGATACATCCCGCTTGATAGACAATCTCAAGCCCTCCTGGAACTTTCTAGTTATCTTCAAGGTGTTTGTTTGTGCCCATAGCAAGAATCTAGCTAGATATTTGAATTATTCATCATACTCTTCAAATATCTTCTTTCTCTGATACAAGGACATAAATTCCATTGCCCTCCTAGCCCTCTCGCTAGTTGGTACATTCGATGGAGGAACCTCACCTAGAAATCCGCCCATGTCATGTTTATCCCATTTCATTTATGTTTTAATCATGTTGCATTCAACTTATTGTATGTTGATCAACTCCCTCTTATTAGTCCCATGCAAATGATAGCTCAAGAGGGGAGGGGTGAATTGATCATATAATAATTATGGACAAATAAAAATTGATGAGCTAATGAGAAGTAGTGATGCAACACATATGTAATTTCCATATCTATTCATTTGATCATCATGACTGCTTCACTTTCAAATTCAACTTTTCTTAGCCATTCTTATTTTAGGTAGGTTATTGTGTGTGTGTGTGTGTGATGATGTGAGTGATAACATTTTTCTTAACGAAGTAATGAAGAATAAAATAAATAAACAAACACGCACACAGACACATACACAAATAGCATAGTTTTTATAGTAGTTCAGGAACCCCCTCCCTACATCCACTCTTCCAAGGGTGCACACATATTGTGCCTTGGGTTCCACTATATACCATATAATGGAAATGCACTAGTGTTCCCAACACACTTTTGGATTCTAGCTCCAGGAGGCGTAAATAATATTTCCAACATTTTTATAGATTCTAGCTCTAGAGGCCATAAACATAGTATTCCCATCACTCTTCTGGATTCAAGCTCCAGGGGGCATAAATATAGTGTTTGCAACACTCTTTTAATTTTATGAGCTCACTAGGAAACTCATTGGTGTCTAAGATCACCAGCAAACTTGTGGGTTTTTTAAAGCTCACCAGTAACTCATAGAATGTAGTTTTCTTGAGCTCACCTCCAACTCACATGGTTGATTGACAACACTCATTTTACACATTACATTGTCTCTTTTGCTAGGCTGATTTGTAAATATTTTGAGTACATATAAAATGATATCTCATTGAAGCTCATTAGATATCAATACTCTAAATGTATGATTAAAATAGAACTTTTAGGCTCATTGTCTATCAGCGTAATAGAAATTGATTATCTAGGAGGAAGCATAGTCTAATTGAGAGATATTACTTGTTTAAGCTCTATTCTAAATCTTCTCTCATCTTCTTCAACCTTTGTTGTTGACACTGCACTACCTTTATATTGCTACCAAAATTTTTGCCCGTTGGACGTAGTTGGCTTTCTTTTGAAGAAGACCATTCTGATTTCTCCCATTGAAAAGCTGTCTTCTTGAGAAACTCATTTGTTGCTGGAAAGCCTGCAATGCCGTTCTTGAAGAAGATGCCTTTTTTGATTTTAATAAATATTGGATAAAGACTTTTTTGATTATTTTAGAAAGATGCCCATTAAGCCTGAAGGGACACATTCTTTGAAATTTTCATCCTCTATAATAGTATACGCTGCTTTCCTTTGAATTTTTTTCCATCTTTAGTTAAGCTTGATTTGTCTAGTTTGCTTAATAGAATTTGCTTTGAATAAAATTTTGACTGGAGAGTGCAGTCAATAATGTTTGGTACAGGTGGGTTCTACTCTTCATAATATGCCATATTTAATCTGAGAACTTTTTTGATCATGTCTTGGATTTATCTCTTGTAAGTAACAGATAAAGTGGCTCTGAGTAGATTCACATGATAGACAACTTTGTCTTTGTAATTTTGTTAGAGATAGCTGCCCCATTTTACTTCATCTTCTAGTTTGTCCATTGTAAATGACAAATGAATTGTAGAAGCACAGACAAAGTTTTTCTCTTTACTGGCCATTAGATGACATTTTCTTAGCACACAAAGTTTTTTTCATCAGGCAAAGTAGCTTTGTCTGTTACTTGATCTATTGTAAGCAATAGATGATCTTTGTGGCATGGACAAAGCTTCTTGTTAGTAGATGAAGTGATTTTCACCAGAAGAAGTTTTATTTTCACCAGAAGAAGCACTTTGTCTATTATAAGTAGCAAATGACTCTTTTTATGTAGACAAGGCTCCTTCCCTGATAGGCAAAAAGACTTTATCTATTGTTTGTCTATTAAAATCTATAGACGAAGTTGTAGTCCACAGACAAAGTCTTCCAAATGGTTCATCTATTGGTTTGTCTATCATAAGTGATAAACGAAGTTGTGGCATGCAAATGAATCCTCTTTTTAGTTGTTAATATGATAGGTTGTCTGTTAGATGTAACAAGTGACTCATTGAGCCATAGCTGACTTTTTTCTTTAGTAGTTGTCTGATGGTTTATCTGCTACAAGTGGCAGACAACTCTTGTAGATGAATATGGCAAATATAGTTGTTCTTCTATTGCTATGCCACTTCTACTTCATCTTCTATATTTTCTATAAAGATTGTAGACAAGTTTCTTATTCGTCTTCAATTTCAGATAGACTTTGTGTAAAAGAAAAATGCTTAAATAATTTGACTTTATTTTAGCTCTTCGTTTGTCTGGTTCATCTCTACTTTTGCAAACTGAATTCATCTTTGTATTGTGAACAAGCGTTGATTATAAGCAGTTTATCTGACTTTTCCATGTAACAATTTGTCTAATTCTTTCTTATACAGATGTTCTCAAATACTAAATTTATCTTTAGAAGATTTATCTAATCACTCATTGAGACTTTGAACTTCATTGCTATAGATTTACAGAGGAGGTGAGAAACTGGAGGAAGAAATTGTTGGGATGGACGGTGAAGTCTCAGATTTTGTGAAAATCGTTCCTTCAGGTTCACTTACTCTTATCCCCTCGAAATAGTCTAGATTATTAAATTCAAGAAAGGGTGGAGGTAAGTTAGCAAAATATGCATTAATCTGCATGAACCTGCACCATCGATATGCATCATATGGGAGGTGAAACAAATGGGTTAGATGCTTCAAGAACAGTGCAAGTTGATACCCTTGATTTTGATTTGACAAATAAGGAATTGTTTGTTTGAGGAGTAGTTAGGGTGGATGATGATGATGATGATGATGGTCCCTGGAAATTTAATATGATGTTATCAATGAATTCTTCTATGTTTGGAAGATCATGTTTGAAGTTTTCAGGAAAAGGCCTTTTAATGATGTCAATGTTAAGTTTTATGAATTCAGGGTTATCAAAGTGTGGGAATGGGATATCTAAATAACTAAAACTTGCCTTTTGAGCTTTTAATTCAGAGTAAGCATGTTTATTTATCTTTTGTTTATGCTTAATTTCTTATTTTGTTAATCTTATCTTCTGGCTAAGTTTTATTGGTGGTGGAATAGAGATATTGGGAGGTACAAATTTTCTAGGATCTTTTATGAAAGAGAGATAGAATTTTCTATTTGAAGGGAATATAAAGGTGCTTTTGCTTTTTTAGCAAAAGTGAACTTCCTAGTTCTAGTAATAGACCCATAAGGATGAAAAGATAAGTGTTTTTCTTTAATTTCTTTAAGGTGTTTTTATGGTTTTTAGAATTTAAGTGAGTGGTATTTCTAAATTAGAGAGTGCTTCAACTGACTAAAAAGGTGATGAAAGTGGGGAAGATGTAGAAATTGGAGAATTGTGATTATATGAGTAAAAGGTGAGTGACTGGAGTTGTTGAGTGAAGGGGAAGTTGAGGAATAGGTTCTCCTGATTGGTGAAATAGATCTGGTTCTATGGACTAGAGAAAACCTCAGAGAGGATTGAGATGATAATGTTTGATTTTGATGGATTTGGTTGAGGAAATTAGAGTGCATAGTTTTTTATCTATTGAATCCATCCTAACCTAGAGAGTTGAAAAGAATGTTTCAATATTGTTGAGTCTTCTCTCTAGGTTTTCTGGAGTGGGATGAGTTAGTGAAGGTGAGTGGGTTGGTCTGAATGATTTTGGATAATGAGTTGGAGATGGTGCAGCTACTGCCTCTGCTTCTGTTGCTGCTGAGGTTGAATGCATATGGTCCTCTGATCTTTCTTCTTCATCTCTTACCCTTCCTAATATTTTGATACAACATGTAGGATCTTCATTTTCTATTGTTCTTTCTTCAATGGGGAAATAACCTTGTATCAACTCATCAATCATTTCTGTCACAAAATTTTAGTGACTGCTTTTCTGTTTATTTCATTAGCTTGTATATATGTGTTGACTCCTTCTGCTGCTAATGAGGAGAGTTCCTCCCTTTCTTCCCTCACTGATTCTACCCTTTCTTCTTCTTCTTCTTCTTCTTCTTTGTCTTCTTCTTATTTTCCTTCTCTAACTTTTTTTTGGTTGCCCTACCATCTTTGCTTTCTCAGTGACCACACCTTTTGATGAAATGGATATTCTCAATCTTTTCAGTGTCACCTTATTAATCGCTTCTAAGTACTTGAGTTCTTCTGGCACTTCATGTGATAGATTCACCTCTGCCTTTCTGAATATTTTGGTCATTGCCATTCCATAGGGTAGAGGGAGTCTCACTGATGATTTTACTCGATGAAGATGTTCAAACATGAGTTTGGCTAGATCCTGCTTCTTCTTGTATTTCAGTGCCCATAGAGTCCTTACGTCTCTTTCTAAAATGTTATCCCTGCTTCCAATCTTGGGATATACATTGTTGCTTAAGACATTATGTCCAGATCTTAGATTTACATCTAGATTCTTAGGGTTGAGACTTTTTACATCATCCCCAATGGTTGTCTCTGTTAGCTGTGAAAATAACTCTTTCCTGGGTGTTGGCCACTCAAATGTCTATGGTTCAATCATGGGGAGATTTAAGCATTCTTTGATGCTTTCAAGGGACATATCTATTCCCTTTTCCCTAATCTAGGAGTTTTTCATCTTAGGATCATAGTTGCAAAGAAGAATTTTCACCATTATTGAATAACATTTATCTTTGCAACTCATGAATTTGTTCCACCTCAACAAACTTATCCAACTACATCTTTCCATCTTCATTTCTTTGAAGAAGTTAAAATTAATTGCCTTTCCTATCAATACCTTCCGCTTATTATCCTTACTCATAAGCTCATGATAGCTTTGTTCATCATTTCAAAAGGTTACCTCAAGAATCCAATTTCCATGAAACCTTAGTTTGTGAGGTAGCTATATCTCTTCTGATTCTTCCGATTCTTCTTTTGCTAGATGTAGATGCTGAAATCATCTCTATGGCTCTTGAATCTACCATCTCCATCAGTTGAGGTTTTAGGGCTTTGATGTGGAGGAACATGAGGGGTTTTTGGCAGTGAGATGAGCAGAGGAAAGTGGTGCTAAGATTGGAGAGGAAAACAGTGGGAATTTGAATTTCCTTTTTCTAAAGGAGGACTCTATTGCTTACAATGAATGGGAGAGCTGTGTCTAATACAAGGTTAAATAAGGGAATTTTTTTAGTTGAACCTCAAGAGCATCAGATGAATTGAGTGGCTTCAGACAATCCTACAGACAAAGTGGTGACTTTGTCTATGGGCAGATATGAGATAATGGAGTTTTTCAATTTATTTTTGATTCAAGATATGTATGATTGTCTGAGAGTATGATAATGATTCACTTATGATTTGAGGACTTTAATTTATAAAGATTTGAGTGCTTAATCTCTTTATGTAATATGCAAAAATGAAGCAATGAAGAATGTATACTTTGGAGCATGCATAAATGATTCAGAGTAATATACTTCTGATTTTTTTAGGTGACTCAATGTGCATGATATTCAAGATGATATGCTATTAATTATGATGCATTCAAAGCTTTAAAAAAAATATAAATTTCTTGAAGATTTGAGACTTTAGATTAAAAAGTTACCTCATTGTCTTGAATTGCTAGGATATTGAAAAATGCTTACTTGTCTATCTTTAGCTCCTCTAGATTCTCCTTAAATGCTTTTTCTGACTTCTCTTATCTTTGCAGCTCTTCTATAGAATCAAATTGCTTGGGTCCTTTGGACCTTGTTAGCTTTGTCATAAATAATTTCTTATGCATTTTTAACAAAGCTATATATGAATATTCAATCAAGTTTAGTGGGAGACAGGAATTTCAAATTTTTTAGAATCTATAACTAAATGTTAATGCATAAAAGTTTGAAACTAACTTATCCCTGAGTAGGAATGTTATGAAACAATTTGGCCATGGGAATTTCTTCTCAAGTTAACTTCTGGTAGTTAAAATTAACTTACGAAGCCTGCTCTAATACCACTTGTTGGTCCCATGTAAATGATAGCTCAAGAAGGGAGGGGTGAATTAAGCATATAAAAATTATGGCCAAATAAAAATTGATGAGCTAAGGAGAAGTAGTGATGCAACACATATGTAATTTCCATATTTATTCGTTTGATCATCATGATTTCTTCACTTCTAGATTCAACTTCTATTAGCCATTCTTATTTTAGGAAAGTTGTCATGTGTGTGTGATGATGTGAATGATAATGTTTTGCTTAATGCTGTAATGAAGAATAAAATAAATAAACAAATACACACACAAATAGCACAATTTTTATAGTGGTTTGGGAGCCCCATCCCTACATCCACTTTTTTAAGGCACGCACTCATTGTGCCTTAGGTTCCACTATATCCTATATAATAGAAATACACTAGTGCTCCCTGCACTCTTTTGAATTTTAGCTCCAGGGGGCAGGAATAGTATTCCCAACACTCTTTTGGATTCCAGCTCCAGGGGGCATAAACATAGTATTCCCAACACTCTTCTAGATTTCAACTCTAGGAGGCATAAACATAATGTTCCCAACACTCTTTTGGTTTCACGAGCTCATAGGAAACTCACTAGTTTTTAAGATCACCAGTAAACTTGTTGATTTTCTAGAGCTTACCAACAACTCATATAATGTGATTTTCTTGAGCTCACTACCACCTCACATAGCTAATTGACAACACTCATTTTGCACATTACATTGCCTCTTTTGCTAGGCTAATTTGTATATATTTTGAGTACATATAAAATGATATCTTGTTAAACCTCATTAGATATCAATACTCTAGATGTATGATTAAGATAGAACTTTTAGGCTCATTGTCTATCAACGCAATAGAGATTGATTATCAAGAAGGAATCATGGTCTGATTAAGAGATGTTACTTATTTAAGCTCTCTTCTAATTCTTCTCTTAGCTTCCTTAACCTTCTTTATTGACACTACACTACCTTTATATTGCTTCATAATTTTTTTCCTATTGCAGGTATTTGGTTTTCTTTTGAATGTTGAAGACCATTTTGATTTCTCCCATAGAAAAGTTATCTTCTTGAGAAACTCATTTGTAGTCAGAAAGCCTCTAGTGTCGTTCTTGAAGAAGATGCCTTTTCAATTTTAGCAAATACCGAATAAAGACTTTTCTTCTTGACTGACTCTTTCATTATTTTGGAAAGGTGCCCATTAAGCCTGAAGGGTCACAGCCTCTAAAAATTGTAACCTTTGTCAGTGCATAAACTACCTTTTTTTGAATTTTTTCATCTTCGATTAAGATCAATTTGTCCTATAAGAATTTGCTTCAAATAAGATTTTGACTAGAGAGTGTAATCAGCGATGTCTAGTATAGACTTCTACTCTTCATGATATGCCTAATTTTATTTGAGAACTTTATATGATCATGTCTTGAATTTGTCTATTATAAGTAATAAACAAAGTAGCTTTGAGTAGATCCACATAATAGGCAACTTTGTCTTTTTAATTTTGTTAGAGACCATTGCAGCATTTTGCTTCAGCTTCTAGTTTGTCTGTTATAAGTGATAGATGAATCATAGAAGCATAGATCAAGTTCTTCTCTTTAATAGTCATTAGACAATGTTTTCTTAGCAAACAAAGTTTCTTTCATCAGGCAAAGTAACTTTGTCAATTTCTTTGTCTGTTATAAGTAGCAAATGATTTTTGTGGTGTAGACAAAGCTTCTCAGTAGAGGAAGTGATTTTCACCAAATAAATTGTTCTTTTCACCAAATAAAGTGGCTTTGTCTGTTGTAATTAGTAGATGACTCTTCTTACTCAGATAAGGCTCCTTCCTTGATATACAAAAAGACTTTGTTCTTTGTTTATCTATTGAAATCTGCAAATACAGTTGCAAGCCACAAACAAAGTCATCTAAATGGTTCATCTATTGGTTTGTCTATCATAATTGATAGACAAAGTTGTTGCATGCAAATGAATCCTCCTTTTAGTCGTTAATATGATAGGTTGTTTATTAGAAGTAACAGGTGACTTGTTAAGCCATAGACAAGTTGTTTCTCTAGTGGTTGTCTGATGGTTTATCTATTGCAAGTGGCAGACAACTCTTATAGAATAAGATGATAGACAAAGTTGTTCTTTTACTGCTATGCCTCTTCTACTTTGTCTTCTGTATTTTTCGTAGAGATTGTAGACAAGTTCCTTATTCTTCTTCAGTTTTAGATAGACTTTATGTGAGAGATAAATGCTTGAATAATTTAACTTCATTTTAGCTCTTCATTTGTCTAATTTCAGCTTCTTTTCATCTCTATTTCTACAAACTGTGTCTTTATGTTGCAAACAAGTGTTGATTATAAATAGTTTATTTGACTTGTCCGTAGAACAATTTGTCTAATTCTTTCTTAGACAGATTCTCTCAAATATTGACTTTATCTATAGAAGATTTATTTGATCCCTTGCTGATACTTTGAACTTCATAGTTACAGATTTACTTGATGACTTCTTTTCAAAGTTTCAGTTTCATTCTTTCTAAGCATTCTTGTCTTCTTTGCATTAGTGGATTTTGCTTGCTGATGTATTCTCTGTGTATGCTGTCCACTGTATTTAAATTGTTTCCTTGTATATTTATATTTGTTTCTACAATTCTTGGGAACATAATTTTCAATACCATAAATGTTCACTCATATGTTGTTTCTCATCATCAAAACTTGGCTGTTGGCCATATGCACCATTTGGTTCAACACCTCGCCTGAGTGCCAAATCAAGTATCTATTCTTAATTCCCAAATTTTGATATCCCTATATTAAAAATTACAAGATTAAGAATATATTAAGAGTTTGATTCTTTTGAGTGATTTCATAAAACTTAGAAGCTCTCCCAAGTCATCTATGATTTTATATCATGATGCCTAGATCCTTATTCAGGATTACCTCTCCCAAGTGTCATATCCTACATATTTAATCATTAAATAAAAGAGAGAAAGAGAGAGAGAGAGAGAGAGAGAGAGAGAATTGAGTTACCTGAGATAGTTGGCAATGGTGACTTGGCAACGGTAGAGGCGGGGCGGAGAATCACTGACAGTGTAGGGGATGAGGGAGGCAGTGAGGGAGAAGGGGAAATTTGAGAGAAAATGAAAATTGATGAAAGAATTAATTACAAAAAATCAGAAATAAACCAATAACAATTTCAATCATGTAATTCATTGCTCACACCATGAAATCCACATGAAATCTATCTCTCTCTAGAAGGAGGAATTTAACCACTCATGATATAAGATAAATCCAACAAAGAAGCATTCAACATCGTCATAGTTCAAATCCCAAAGTTAAATACAAGATTACAAGGAATGAAAGCAAGTGAAAGCATAAGAAAACCAGTGATAACAATGTCTTTCCCTTTAATGCTTCCAATCCTTGAAATTGAGCACCTTCCTCTTGATATTCAAACCCCACTTCCTCCACTTCAAAACCTCCAAGAAAAACCCTCCAAAAACTTCTTAAAAGTGTCCCCCGCTATTGCCCTCACGAACCACCATTTTGTAGCATAACTAACATGCATGTACTATAGTGACCCTGGCACCATGACGTCCATGTTGCTGCCTTGCTAATCTGCACATTCCATGTATGGTGCTACAACTTCGGTTTTGGGCGCCACAAAGCCCATTTGGTTGATCATTTCTATCGCCTTCTACTTCTACTAGTTGAATCTTCCTTCAGCTATCTAATTACAGTGTTCTTTTCCTTAATTTTTCTCCATTCCTTCCACTTTCCAATGTACCTAGAGAAACACATAAAAACACATGAAATGCATAAAAGTCCTCAAGAATCAAAAATTAATAAGCTTGAACAATATTAGATGTAAGTGAATAAAATTCACTTATCAAATACCCCCAAACTTGTTAATTTGCTCCTCCTTGAGCAAAACAAAAAGAACAAACTTTCAAGAGAAATACAAACACTACATTGATCAAGTTCATCTATCAAAGAACTCAAGAAAATTAACATATCTTAGAAGAAAACCTCAAAACTTCATGTATGTCCAGAATTTCAACCTAAATATCATCATATTGTCCCTCAATTCCTACTGCATGTGCATAGAGTTTTAGCCACTTCATCTAAGTCAACATTTCATTGAGAATCAAGGGGTTTTAGTGTATTTGTAACAGGGCCTTAGGCTTGGCTAAAAAAGAAAAGGAATCAAAATTCATAAGTTATGAGTGACTATAATAAATATGAATGTTATGTTTTACTCTCTTACTCTCATTTTCTTTTTGTGGGATGTACTACTATCATACCCCTAAACTTATTTTCTTTTGAGTTCTTTGGAATGTGATCCTCCCAACTTTGGGCTATAATGCTACCATAGTCTCCAAACTTATCAGTTCATGGAGATGTGATCCCCTCAAATGAAATATAAATCCTTGTTCATCCTTTTTTTCTTTTTCCTTTTAGCATTTCGATTTTTTGTACCCTCAAACTTATCTTCCTTTACATCACTCATACCTTCTAACAAACATGCATATATTGTATCTCTTAATGGGTCAATCATGGTTTTTCAGGCTTATAGGGTTTTAAGTGATAAGGCTAAAGAAAGAAAAGTTGAATGCCCAATGGGGACACTAATGACATTGAGGTACAAGGTTAGCTAAAAATTCTCAACTAATCAAGAAATGCTACATTATTTTCTTAGTGATATGTCACCTAATTGGCGTCTTAAATGGTAGTTGAAAAGAGTTCTAGAGTTCAAACCGAGTTATGCATACTTAGTCACCTAAATTGTTTCTAAGTACTCGATTGATCCAAACAAAAATGGCTATGCAATCAAGTGTATAAGAAATCTAAAGTAAATTAGACAAATATTCAAGTCAAGCACATAGACTATAATGACATCCATCATTTTCTTCCTAAGCCATTGTTATAGTATCTTTTGCATATCGTTGGTCTCCTACAACAACCCTAATCAATGCTCAACTTTTTTTGTAATCATAAACCAAAACATAATCACAAGCACACCCTACACAAGAATACCTAAACAAAGCACATAAACATACATGCAAGACATAGAACGTTTGCAAAACAAACATGCTAGATATAAAATTAAAACCACCCCCCAAACTTAAAAGCTGACATTGTCCTCAATGTGTAAATAAAATAATTAAAACGAGGACTTCCTTGATGAATTAGCTTTCAATCATCGGCTTCATCGTTTGATTCTTCCGATTTAGAAGCTAGGTGGTATGGTGGAAAAGTAGGTGATGGAGGAAACACCACAGACCTAGCTCCCTAAGACATACTGCAATTCTGGAACATAGCATTGAGTGCATTGTTATAATCTACTATGAATGCAAATTGTTGCCTATGTTCAGGCACCAACTGATCAAAACGCCTTATCATTGAGGACTGCCATCACTCATGGGACATCATCATCTCTGCCAAATGAATTATAGATCAACAACTTTGGGGTCAACAGGGGGAGAGGGTGAAACTTGTCTCCTTTGTGAAGAACTTGGTATGGAAGTCGTGCTAGCTTCATCATTAGCACCACCCTTTTTCTTGAAAGATGTAATGACCACATGTGTGATCAATGGCCAGGGATGCTAGAGCTCCTTAAAAGTACTTGTTGTCACCCCTGCTTGCAAGCATAACTCATAAATGAGGGATGGATGTCCAAATCCTTCCATTGCTCTTCCTACAATGAAGGAGATTATGGAACCCTCAATTACTCTCCCCACATGAATCAATAGCCTTGTGTGGATAGTGTAGTTGAGGTGTGCTCTTTCCCTCATGAAATCAAAGAAATAGTTTTTTGGCAGCAGTTTTGCAAAAATGTAGTGTTAACCTCTACTCTCCGCTGTGAGTTGCCCCCTTTGAAAATGAAATACTTTATTGTTCTTCCTCTTCCATTGGGTTCCAGATTTTGTGAGGAGATTAATGACCACTTCATAATTAGGTCCTTGCTCTATCCATGTTGAGTAGTCATCCTCCTCAATGTTTTAAAGACCATAAACTTGATTTATGGAGGATCAATCAAATGGCACCATCCTTCCCCTCATAAGAGCTTCCAATTTTTTAAGATCGGCCGAATGCTACTTCTATGCATTTGCGTAAAACTCATGGATGACTGGAACCAAAGCAGCACTCGAATGCTACTCCCCTTTCAGGAATGCATTTTCTACCAACGATAAATTTTTGGAAACTTTTAGCCTCTTTTTCATTCACAAACATTGGCTCAATTTAAGGGTCATGGTTTGCACTTCTCTTCCTCTATGGTCCAGCAACTATAGTCTTCTTTGGAGGCATGATGGTCAGATGATCATAATTACCCTAGCATTACTATACATGCTACCCCAAAATAATTCTAAGTATTTCAGTGCAACACAAATCTTCCCGCACAGTGGCAATCACCAATGTTGTAAATAGATGCCCCCAAGCAACCAAAACAGTGACCTCCCATAGCATGCCCCACCATGGGGCCTATGCATTTCACCATTCCCTTATAGTTTTTCTATTTTTAAGGAAACTTCTGCCAAAAATCTGGCAAAGTCTCCCGTTAATTATGAGCATTTAAACCTGTCATACATTAATTATAAAAATTCATAATATCAATATTTACAATTTCTAATATAAACCATGATCATAAAACAATAACCTTAACCATAAACTCACACCCACACCCACAATTACCTAGGATTGAACCTATCATGATGGTAACACACCTTAAGGGAATCATCATACAGATCTACTTACACTTATATAATTAAATCACTATGACAAGCTAATACATTTTATTATACATCCTTTGAATCTTAAATATGCTTATAGAAATATATTATGAATTAAAATTTCTATTCCTTATACCATAAGGAAATGTCTTCAATCTTGTTCACCAATCTCAATCCACAGTTGGGATTCTTTACCTGATCTACTAGCTAAAAACACAAATAAGAAGGTGTGAATCTGGGCAAATCAATATAGGCAATTAAAATATGCACAAATCAATAATCAATAACCAACATGTTCAAATCTGAGAACATGTGAAGCCATTAATCAACATTTAACACAATATACCATTCACTAATAATAGTACAGGGCCATTCATAATTTACTCAATCTTAATTATAGTGAAATCAACGTTATTCATCAAATTCTTGGGACATTTACTAGTGCCACTCATCTACATCAACCTAATAGACCTCATTCGTGTAAGTAATTATGGGATGCTTGTTTGATCCCCAAAAACCACACATTTACATGATTAATAAAATAATAGTCAATGTAAAAATAATGGGGTACTCATTATCCCTAACCATTCACACATCCGCACATCCCAATCATGAAAAAAAAACATAAATAAACATGTGGCCGTAATCATGGGATATTCCTTATCCCAATCTCATTTCAAAAGTAATAATAAAAGAAGGCCTACTTACCTTAGTGAAGTACCGTTCCTCAATTTCTATGACTTGCTTCTCATCCCTGTTCCCTATAAGGATAATAATTCCATTTACATCTATCATACAAGAGTAGTTCTAAGTGAAGTATCTAAGTGAATTTAATAAATTTTCTATATGCTACAACTTGTCCATGTCATTGTCCATGTACAAACACTTCACTAATTAGCCATCAAAACTTAGTCCATTCTCAACTAACCATTAACTATCTATTCAATGCAGTAAGTATACTATTTTAATGTCTTATTGTAATCACTTAATGGCCACTATCCAATCCTATAACATACTTTATTTTTCATTTGAATCTTTAATCAAACAATTGAGATACATCATTCAACTCATACATGTTTTGACCAATTCATTTCTAGTTCATTATACACAATTTCTACATATCATGATCTGTCATGAATAGTAAATTACATAAATTTCCAATGCCTAATACTTCAAAAACACTACAATCCACTGATAAACCCTTTCCTACATAATATATATTCATTAGATCACTTACTCAACTTGTAGCTACTCATATGGACAAGTCATGTAAACTTTTAATTCATCTAATTCATTGATTAAACACTCTATATGAAAAATCCCCTTTTTATCATTCATGAACAACAACATAATTAGATTCTCTCAGGTTTAAATCATTCCAAAACCATAATACATACAATAATTGTTTTCCCCATGAACCCAACTACAATTCACGCCATTTTCCGAAGCTCACTATCTAAAAAACCTAGCTTAGCATAAAGTATCCAAATCACTCCCAAAAGCATGACAATTAACTCATTAACCATTTCCCTCATGATTTATACCTCAATTCATATTAATATCTCCCAAAATTACTTTTCATGAATTCCCTAATACCCTAATCAAGTAGAGAATGTAAATAAATTGAGGGAAAGACAAGTTACCTCCATTTTCATGAATTGCCATAACTCCAAGCCATGAATCCTTCCTCAAAGAATCCCATAGATCTCATAAACAATAGCAACTTCAAATTTTCACCATGTTTTCAACGTCCAAACTGGAAAATCTAAGTTAAAAGGGATGATGGGGCCTAAATCTCCTTAGATTCTAACTAAAAGGGCAAGAAATTGAGTTTTGGGATGATGGGTTTTGAGGTGGAGGAGCAAGGGAAAAAGAAGAAGAAGTTAGCAATGAAAAAATCTAAAAATCCCGACATAAAAAGTTGGGTCACTGACTTGGCACATTGGACAGCGCCGCAGTGCTCGAATCCTTTGCCCCCGAATGCCTCTTCTTCATAGATTGGCACCACGACTTGACTTTCCTATGCCATGGTGCCAAAAGCCACTATGCATGCTTGTTTTGTTTTAACAAAACTGCACCGCGGAGCCAAATTTGGGTGCCATAACCCCACTTTCACTGCCCCTAGTTTTTGATGTATTTTCTCTTTTATTTCACTCATTTTTCTAACATTTTTATCTAGTATTTTTCCAATTAAACATGATCATATATCCCTCCATTATTTTCTTTGAATAACCATATAAAAATACACCCACATAATGGAATTAATATTATTTACATCACCATAACAATTTCTTCCCAACTTTATAAATTCTTCTCTATTTTGGTTCTTTAATGCCCTTGCATTTTTGGTTATGATTTTTTTCCATTTATTCTAACATTAGATGACATATTTAGTCCTCTTTTTTTCCATCATCAAAATACACCAAAATTACCCTCATATAAGTCTAGATCATATCCAAATACCTAACCTCATAAAATTTTAACTTTACAATTCATTCTTCTACATCATAGAGTAAAATTTTCTTCATTTCAATTCATTTCCATTCATATTAATACTAAATCCCAAAAATTTAACACCCCAAGTGTTACGTCCCTTCACTCAGACAATTTAACAAACATATGATAAGCACTATAACTCTTCACCAAATTATTTTCCCAATTGCCTTGCACTACACCATCACTCTTCACTAAACTCCAATTGAAACACTTAACACAAAGAAATCTCCCCAATGCACCTCAATTCCTTGAATGAAACTCAACTAGTTTAGAAAAATTCACAAATACTTGTTGTGCATTGTGAATTTCTTCTAACCCACACACAGATTTTTTCCCAACTCAAGGGAATCAATACAAAAACACTAAAACCAAACTTCAATGGTGACAAGGAATCACAATGAAAGGAAATGCACTTGATTTCACAAAATTCCTTCACTAACCTTGGGCTCCAACAATTGCACACAGTCAAAGAAGATGAATGGAAGGAAGATCTCGGTGTTTTGAAGATGTTGGTTGAGTGGAGAGAGGGATTTGTTGTTTTTGGAAAGGGTTTTGAAAGATAGTGGTGTTTTGAATGAGGAAGGGAAGGGTTGTGGCATTTGGAAACAAAAGGCCATTTAAAATGGAAGTGGCATCGTGGTGCCCATTTTGCTGGTGTTTAGTGGATATGCACATACTCCATGGCGCTGCGACTTTGAATTTGGGTGTCGTTGTGCCCATACTGCTGCACCCCCTTCTTGCTATTTTCTAGTTCCTTGATTAAATTGCCATGCTCCTTTCCCATTAAGCCATCAATTATTATGCTTCATCCTCCCAACATGAATAAAGAACTCAAGTAATGAAACAAATAAATAAACAAATTAAAATGACAACTTAGAAATGACAATAAGCTAATGTAGTTAAAATGCATTAAATGCTTCAAAAATAGTAAATAATCAAAAACTAATTCTAAGAAGTTTTAAGAAACAAGAGTTCAATGAGTTTGTTTATAGTCACTAGCTTGACTCTTGTCTTTCTCATTCTTCATTCTTCAAATGGATCATGTCTCCACTCCTACTCTCATGCTCAAAATAGTGCTTAATTCATTAGCCATTCACTTGAAATGTCCATCCATCTTGCATTGTTAGCTCCATTGGTCCATGAGGGAAAACTTTGTTTACAGTGAATGGTGCAGACCACCTTGACTACAACTTTCCAAGAAACAATTTCAACCATGAATTGAATAGCAAAACTTGTTGACCTAGATAGAATTCTCAGTTAATAATGAGCTTGTCATGACATCTCTTTGTCAAATCTTTGTAAATGCTTGCACTTTCATTGGCCTCAGTAAGGGACTCCTCCAATTCATTGAGATGGAGTATCCTTTGCTTCCCTACAACCTCCAAATTAACATTCAGTTTTCTCACTGCCCAGTAAGCCTTGTGCACTAGTTCAACGGGGAGGTGGCATGCTTTTCCAAATGTCAACCGGTAAGGTGACATGCCAATTAGTGTTTTGAATGCTGTCTGATATGCCCATAATGCATCATCTAGTCTCATGGACCAATCCTTCTGATTCAAGCCAAACTGTCTTCTCCAGTATCTGTTTTATTTCCTTATTCAAAAATTTCACTTTTTCAGTGGCTTATGGATGATAAGCAAGTGCCACCTTATGCCTTGCACCATACTTAGAGAGGAGGTTGTAGAAAACTTAGAGCTGCTCATCTGGAATCTTCTCTTAAATGGAATTCTCATCTCCCGAATGTTCCAACTTAAACAGATGGTCAGCCACTATGTTCTTGCTTCCCTTCTTATCTTGGATCTCCACATCGAATTCTTTTAGTAGCAAAATCACCCAAATTAATCAAGGTTTCACATCTTTTTTTGTGAGTAAGTACTAGAGAGCTGCATGGTCAGTGTGCACTATCACCTTTGACCCAATGATATATGATCTAAACCTCTCAAGTGCGAACACCATGGCTAACATCTCCTTCTTAGTTGTGGTGTAGTTTCGTTATGCATCATCCAACATGTGACTTGCATAGTAGATGGCTCTAAAAATCCTATCGTGTTTCTGTCCAAGTACAGCTCCATTGTAGTGTTGCTTGCATCACACATTGTTTTGAATGGCCCATTGTTCGCTAAGGAATTTATACCGTAAGTGCATGGCATCAAGTTTTGTATTATTGTAGTGAGTGGAGTGTCGTGTCCTCAGGGATTAAGGAATCCTAATTAACTACTAGCTATTATAATAAACAATCCCAACTTTATGTGGTGCTTAGAAATTAAAAAGTATGGTATTAATTACTATTTAATTGGAAGGAGGACTTTCCTATCTTTATGTGATAAATGCAGGAAGATAATTTAATGGGCACAACCACTAGAGGGTTAACCTTAGTTATTGAACATTTATGGTTGTTCTTACTTACTGCAATTATTGAACACCCACTTAATTATAGATCATGGATTAAAGGTTTTCAATCCCCTCTCCCAAGTGCAAGATTAACTTCTATCTAAGAATGACAATCCTAATATCCCTATTTCAGATTTATCAAACCTAGATGCATTAAACTCTGAATCCATACACTATGATATCATAGATTATGAGTGCTATCCCAAGTCATCCATAAATCCATGTCCCTATGCCTTGATCCCTCTGGAAATCACCTCTCTTGAGTGTAAGACTTCAAGTGCATGCTCATTCAATGGATGCTAGTCTAACAAAAGCATTAAATACAAAACACAGAGAATAAACCCAAGTTAGTATCAAATAAATCATAGAAAGTCTTTACAACCACAATGTCATTGTAAGATTCATCTCCCATCTAGTGTGAAGGTTTTAGCCACACATGTTCATAGATATTAGAAACTCAAACATCTTCAAATGGAGCACTTGTGTGATTTGGAAAGAAAGAGAGAAAATAAACAAGTCCACAAATCCTTCCCTTTTTGATCTTGACAAGCTCTATCGAGTCTTGGACTTCCTTCTTTTTTCTCTAAGGTGAAGACCTCCAATCCACTCCAAATCTATCTGCTAGTAAAACCCTAAAAGGGTTTTTAAGAAAAACCCTCTTAGAACTAGTGAGAAGATTCTCATCCATGTAGCATGCAATGTATTTAAATGGGAGCACTAGGGTTTAGAAGGCTTGTTGAAGAAGCCACCATGGGAGTAGAGTGGGTGCAGATGTGCCCAAATATCTGCTTAGAGGAAAACTTCAAAGGAGGAGTGAAGCTAACTGGGCACAGAGGCGCCCAAAAATCTGAATGATTTCCATCTCCTTCTTCTAACTTCCCAAACATGAGCCTTTCTTCCTTCTTTCCAACTCTTTCAATCCTACAATCAAAGTGTCGAAGTTCACTTAGAAAGTTGATTAAAATTCTATAATTATAACACAAAAATTGAGATAAAATGCCATGTTGATTGTGCATGTTATGCATGTTATCACTGGTCCTTTTGAGGCATCACTAGTATCAAAGTCAAAATAAGCTTCTACTTTAATGTCCTAAATGCCCGCAAACAATTTTCATCAAAGTTACATGAAGTGTCTTTCTCCAGGGGATTACATAAAGGCTTAGAAATTTTGAAAAAGTCTTTGATGAATCTCCTGTAAAAGCTTGCATGGCTCAGGAAATTGTGAACTCCCTTTGTACTAGTTGGAGTGGGAGTTATTCAATGACTAAGATCTTTGCTCGATCTACTTCCAATCCACAAGCTGAAACCTTGTGCCTCGGCATAATGCCTTTCCCAACCATAAAATGACATTTCTCCCAATTAAGAACAAAGTTAGCCTCCTCAATCTACAAAATAAGAGATAAGTTATGCAGGCATTGATCAAATGTAAGACCAAATACAAAAAAAATCATCCATGATATTCTCCACCATGTCATGGAAGATCGCCATCTGATAAGTGAATTTCATTCACTTACATCATATCCTTTAAGCTTTATTTTTAGATTATTCTTGAGATATTTTGAGTTAATTTTGAGATGTTTTGATTTAGCTTTGTTTACAAGCAAATGAGAGCAAAAAGAGTGAAGAAATGAAGAAAGAAGCTGTGAAAGAAGAATAGGAAGCAATGAAGTATGAAATGTGAAGGCAAACAACCAAGAGAAGGATCAAGAATGATATTTTAGCAATTTAGTGTCATGGCATTAGAAACATGTGCTAGGGCACTGCACATGAAGAAGGAAAAACAGCCAAATAGCAAGTTAGTGTCATGGCATTGAATCAGAAGATGGAAAAATGGGAATTATAGCAAGGCTGTGCTGCGACATTGGAAACTTGTTCCTTGGCACTGAGATGGAGAAATGGGCACTATAGGAAGGTTGTGTTGTGACATTGGGAACCTGTGCTGCAACATTAGAACTTAAGACACCACTTTAAATTTTTTGCAAATGCGTGGAAATGATGCAAAAATACAAACATTGAAGGAAGTATAAAAGGGATGAGAGGTTACCCTAGGAGAAAGAGAGGGATGTGTGGAGTTGTGTTTTTGTGGTTCTTGGAGATGTTTTTGGAAGGAAGAAGATTCAAGTGGAGTTTCAAAGGCAAGCTTCATTAGGAAGAGTTTTCTACCATTTTAATCCTTATCTTCTTAGTGTTTTCCATTTTTTCTATCATTTGAATCTTGGATTAAAGTTGGGATTTGAATTTTGATGATGTTGTATGAATGTCCTATGGATTCTTATTACATCATGACTAGTAAACCCCTCTTTCTAGACGAGTGATGGATCTTTTGTAGATTTCATGGCTGAATCAATGAGTTATGCTATTGAGTATGTTTTATTGGTTTGTTTGTGATGTTTTGCTATTAATGCTTTCAATAAATTGACCACTTATTGAATGATTATGCATCTAAGATTTGATACTCGGGAGAGGTAATTACGAATGGGATCTAGGCATCATGACATGGAATGTTAGATGACTTGAGAAAGCTTCTAGGTTCTGTGAGATCATTCAAAAGAATCATAAATCTTAATGCATTCTTAATCTCTTTAATTTATAGGGATATTGAAATTAGGGGATTAAGAATAGATGCTCAACTCGGCACTCAGGCAAGAGAGTTAAGTGCATTAGGATTCTTGATATGTAAACCTATAAAAATAATCAACACATAATAAGTTGAAGATACAATGATTGAAGCATAAGTGAAATTGATCCTCTAGAGCTTCTTTATATTGATTCTTCGTCACCAAAACCTAATTATTACTAATTCCTATTTGATTTGTCATCATTTGGTTTTCCAGATAAAATTGGAATTATGTATTACAATAGCTAGTGGCTAATTAGAATCGCCAATCCCTGTGGATACGACACTCATTCACCATTATATTACAAAACTTGACATCATACACTTGCAGTTATTTTGCAATGAAAACATTTTTTGTGCCATTGTTGGGGATTAGTATTGTTTTAATTTGTCACTAATATTGCTACAAGATAATTCTAGTTTTAATTTGGATTTTTATTCTTTCATTCCATTCAAAATTTTCTTTTCTCTTAGTTTTAATTGATATAATTTCTTTTGTACCCTTGATAGTGATGCAAGATCCTAGAGAACTTGGTTTGATCACTTTTGATCCAGAAATTGAAAGAACACTTAGAGAAATTAGAAAAGTGAAGCTAGCCGAATCTGGCATGATGGTAGGCAAAAATCAACCAAGAGCAATTAGGGACTACTTCAAATCGATGTTCAATGAAAATTACTCTAGCATCGCTCATCCAACAATCAATACCAAAAATTTCAAGCTCAAGCCAACATTAATAACATGGTGCGGCAAAATTAGATTGAGTGTTCATCAAATGAAGATCTAAATATTGACTTGGCAATGTTCAAAGGGATAAGTGATACTGTGAAGATGCATGGTATTTTAGACAATGCCATTGGACTGAAATTGTTACCTTTCTCTATGAGGGATAAAGCAAGAGGTTGGTTGTAGAGCCTTTAACCAGGAAGGATCACCACGTGGGATGAGATGGTGAAAAGGTTTCTATCAAAATTCTTTCCACCTACAAAAATGGCTCAACTTAGAAGTGAAATGGGATAGTTCAAACAGATGGATTTTGACCTACTCTATGAATGCTGGGAGAGTTTCAAGGATTTGATCAAAAGGTGTCCTCAGCATAGTTTTCCTGATTGGCTTCAAATCCAATTGTTCTACAATGGATTGAATGGTTAGACCAGGACTATTGTGGATGCTACTTCTGGAGGTTCACTAATGGGAAAGACGAAAAATGCTGCTAGAAAATATGGCATCCAACACTTTCCAATGGACGAATGAACATAATATAGGGAGGAAAGTCGCAAGCTGTTTTGAGGTGGATCAAATCACAGCGTCACTACAAAAATGTCGTCTCTTACTCATCAACTAGACATAGCCAATTCATCATCAAAGGGTGATTCAGCTTCAGAAGAGTCTTCTTCTGTAGTGGGTTCATACATGGCTATAGACCAAGCCAAAGAAGAGGTGTAATTTATAAACAGCAAGGGCTATAAATATTATCATGAAAACAACATGCATAATCCATATTATCTTGGAAATTGGAGGAATCAAGATAATCCTCCTTATGGCAATCCAAAGAACAACTTGGGCCATCCTCTTAGGGTTTCAACATCAACACTAATCTCAACTAGCTAAAAAGAAGCCATTTTGGAATATCTCATGGGCACATTTATAAATGAGAGTCAAGCCAGATTTTTCAGAAATGAAGCAAGACTTAATAACATAGAGAGAACCATGGGAAACATTAATGCTTCTATCAAGTCTTTTAAGACTTAGGCTGGACAGTTGGCAAGTGCTTATGGTAGTTTGAACAAGGGTAACTTTCCATGCAACACAAAAAAGAACCCAAGGGAGCACTCCAATGGTGTAACTTCAAGGAGCAAAAGAGAATTGGAATCCCCTCTGCAAGGAGAGAGACAACCATCATCAGAAGTAGAAAATCAAGATGTTGCACAAGGAGAGAAAGAAGAACAGATGAAGTCATGTCCAAAAAGAGGAAGTTTGAGGAATTCAAGACAATGAAGCTTACCGAGGAATGTAGTGTCATATTGTATTTAATTCATTGATTATTGTATTTTGGGACATATTAATATGTCAAATATTAAATCTCTATGGAAGAAAATTTTAGTAAATGATCTATCTAAGCTGAGGTATGACAAAAATCAAATTTGTAAAGCTAGTCAAATGTCTAAATAGAACAAAACCTCTTTTTCCTCCAAAAATGAAGTATCCACATCCAAGACCAGGATTTGTTTGGACCATCTGACATAATTAGCCTTGGAGGGAAAAGATATGTGTATGTCATTATAGATGACTACACTAGATTCACATGGGTAATCCTATTAACAAGCAAAGATGAAGCATTTTCCATGTTATTTACTTTTTCAAAGCTTGTCCAAAATGAGAAGCAACTCTCAATTGTCTCAATTCAAAGTGACCATGGTGGTGAATTTGACAGTAGAAATTTTATTGATTATTGTGAAAAAAAAGAAATTCACCATAGTTTCTCATCTCCTAGAACTCCACAACAAAATGGAGTAGTAGAAAGAAAGAATAGGACAATACAAGAAATGGCAAAAACTATGTTAAATGAGTACAAATTGACTAAGAGATTTTGGGGAGAAGCAGTCAACACAGCATGCCATGCACTAAACAGAGTCAACATTAGAGCAATTCTACAAAAAACTCCCTACGAGCTTTGGAAAGGAAGAAAACTAAACACTTTATATTTTCATTCCTTTAGGTGTTTATATTATATATTGAACAATGGTAAGGGCAATCTTGGAAAGTTTGATCCAAAGAGTGATGAAGCTACCTTTCTTGGCTACTCTTCTAACAGTAGAGCTTTTAGAGTTTTCAATAAGAATACTCAAATTATAGAAGAATCTGTGCATGTAATTTTTGATGAGACTGGATTAACCCTAAGAAAGGAGACTGATAGTGATGCAAATGAAGTCATGAAAAGGATGAAAAGGCTACGACTAGAAAAGAAAGGGGGAGAAGGAACTTCAATGCAAAATGATAATGAAAATTTAGAAGTTGAAAAAGAAGTAAGTGAACGTAATGTTCCATACAACACCCCACTAATTTAAAATTCATATCTACCCATCCTAGAGATCATGTCATAGGTGACATATATGACGGAGTTAGGACAAGAAAATACATGTGAAACAATTGTGGACACTTTGCTTTTATTTCAAACATAAAACCTACTTGCACTAATCAAGCTCTTGATGATGAAAATTGGAGAATTGCAATATGAGAAGAGCTAAATCAGTTTGAAAGAAAGAAAGTTTGGGAATTACTTCTAAGACCCAAGCATGTGGAAGTAAATGGAACCAAATGGGTTTTTAGAAACAAATTGGATGAAAGCGGACTTGTTGTTAGAAACATGGCAAGATTAGTTACTAAGGGGTATTCCCAAGAAGAGGGAGTTGAATTTGAAGAATCTTATGCCCCTGTAGCAAGATTAGAAGCCATATGAATATTACTTGCATTTGCATCCAATAAGAATTTTAAGCTATTTCAAATGGATGTGAAAAGTGAATTCCTTAATGGGTATCTAAATGAGGAGGTATATGTAGAGCAACCTCCTAGTTTTGAGTTTAATGATCAACCAAACCATGTGTTTAAACTTACTAAAGCACTATATCGACTAAGGCAAGCTCCAAGAGTTGGTATGAAAGATTAAGTTTCTTGATGATAATCAGTTCAAAAGAGGAAAAGTTGATACTACATTATTCATTAAGAATGTTGGCACCAATATCTTGATAGTTCAAATTTATGTAGATGACATTATTTTCGATGATACAAATGAAGTTCTTTACCAGGATTTTTCTAGAATTATGCAGGCTGAATTTAAAATGAGCATGATGGGTGAGCCAAGCTATTTCCTTGGATTGCAAATCAAATAAAAAGATGATGGAAACTATATTAGCCAATCCAAGTACATAAGAGGCATGCTCAAAAAGTTCAAGATGGAAGAAGTGAAATCTACAAATACTCCAATGAGCACTTCAAGAAGATTAGACAAAGACGAGAAGGGTAAACTTGTTGATCAAAAATTGTATCAAAGTATGATCAGTTCCTTGCTTACTTAACTGCATCTAGGCCTGATATCTTATTTAGCATATGTTTATGTGCTATATTTCAGTATAGCCCAAGAGAGTTACATCCTGCTACAATAAAATAAATTTTTAAGTATCTAGTTGAAACACCAAGTCTAGGGCTACATTATCCAAGAGGATCTAGTTTTGAATTAATTAGATATTTAGATGCTGACTTTGGAGGATACAAAGTTAACAAGAGAAGCACCAGTGGAACATGTCAATTTCTAGGAAATAGTTTAGTTTCATAGTTTTCTAGAAAGCAAACTAGTGTTGCTCTCTCTACTACAGAAGCTGAGTATATAGCAGCTGGAAGTTGTTGTACATAATTGCCTTGGATGAAACAATAACTTCTGGATTATGCTTTACATTATAGGAATATTCATATAAGGTGTGATAATACAAGTGCTATATGTTTAACAAAAAAATCCTATTTTACACTCTCACACAAAACATATTGAAATTAGGCATCATTTCATAAGAAATCATATAGAAAAGAATGATATTTGTTTAGAGTATGTGCTTACCAATGCTCAACTTATAGACATTTTCACAAAGCCATTATCACTAGAAAAATTTTACACCATTATAAGAGAATTAGGAATGATTTAGATCCTTATATAAGCCTTATGTGGTTATGCATTACCTTGATAATGTTTCTCCTAATAATCAACTTTCAATGAAGATCTATCTAATGTTTGAATATTTCCTTGGTTAAAGACTTTCTCTTCCATTGAAATTTTTTTGCTGTTGACAAAAAGGGGAAGAAAATATATAGAAAGACTTGTTTGGAAGAAAGGAAGCTTGTCATAAATTATATCTAAATAGTAGTAACATCATATATGTCATGACCTTTCTTTATGACAAAATGTCAAACTCCATAGGACTATATAATTCAATTAGATGGGGGGAGTTTGCAATTACAAATGGATCATTAGCATATTCTTTAAAACAACTTAAGACTTTAAGTTTTGTCATCATCAAAAAAGGGGAGATTGTTAGGATTATGTGCATGATTTTGATAATAACAAAACTTATTTTAAACTTGATATATGCTAATGATGTTGATAATTTAGAACGCTTGACATATAGTCAAGTATGCTCGAAGAGTATGTATTTTAATTGAGCAATCACTATGCAAGCATATTTGAAAGTTATCAAAAAATACTATGATCCATATTGCAATTAACTTGGTTTATCAAATTGTGCTACATTAGATCATATTTATAATTGCTAAGATAAAATTATATGCCTCAGAGAAATATCATTTCTATATTCCAAAGAATGTAAGCTTAAAAGAGTTTTTCTAAATACAAAAATATGGTTCAAATTTTATATCCATGTTTCTAAACTTATGCAAATTATTTGTGGACAAATGTATTTTAATTTGTAATGAAAAATGTCAAAGTCTCAAAAGTGATAGAATGCAAAAACACAAGTGGAGGACACTAGCCACTTGGAGCAATCGCCTAGCAAATAGCCTGGGATGCCAGCAACTTGGAGCAACCGCCTGGAAAACTGCCTCGGACGCTAGCCACTTGGAGTAACCACCTACCATACCACCTGTCAGGACATAGCAAGGTACAATTAGAAGAAAAGCTAGAGAATCAATCACAGTCACATGGCCCAGTCGCCTGGCACATCACCTGGCTCACAGCCACTTGGTCCAGGTTCCTGCCATACTACCTTTCGACCTCCGATGGTTGGAATGTCAAACATTACTTCATCAAATCAACTCTAATGACCATGATTTCGAAAGATCTATTTAAGGGGGAATGGAGGGACGTTTCCAAGAAGTTGTAGTATTCATTTTGAAGATCCCTTTGAGCTTTAATCTTTTCATTCTCAAGCATCCAAAGCCTAAGAGCTTAGACCTTCTTCATATTCATACGAGTGCTTTCAACTTTATAATATTCATCCAAGGCCTTCATCTACAACACAAAGGGAAGATTCTCAACATTGAAAAGAGCTACCCAAATCACTTCTTCATCAGCGCTCAACAAGAAGCACATTCAAAGTGTAGTCCTCTTTTTCTTTTAGTTATGTATATCTTGAGTTATTAGAAACCCACCAAAAGAGCGATTCATTTGTTGAAGAGATTGTTGTCATAATCAATTGTTAAGTTTATTCCCCTTTGAGCTAGAATCAAGAAAAGCAAGTTGATTGTTGGAGAGATTGTTCTCATAATCAATTGCTAAGTTTATGCCCCCTAGAGTTAGAATCTAGAAGAGTACAAGGAGCACTTGTGTAATTCCATTATAGAGAGATAGTGGAACCCAAGGTACGAAAAGGAGTGTTTTTGGAAGAGTGGAGGAGGGAAGGTTGCCTGAACCATTATAAAAAAATTGTGTTATTCATTTGTGATTGATTTACTTTCTTGCATTTAATAGCTTTGTTGCATATTTCATTACAACTTGCACACAAGTACAAAAAGGAGGGAAAGTAATCAAAGAAGGTTTAAGTAAAAAATTTTTATAAACCTAATTTACCCCTCCCCTCTTGGGTTAAGCCAAGCTTATTGGATCCAATATGATTTAAAGGATATTCTCTATCCCTAACTTTCATATGTTCACAAAAGCAAATAAACATCAACATTTAGGAAATCACAGGATATCCACTATCCCCATCTATACAAAAATGCCCAGATACAATCAACAAGATAATATTATCCCTACACATTCATTCAAATAGAACAAGGGGGGCCTACTTACCTCATGATGAATACCTCACCACATCTTGAGTTCCATGCCTTCTCATCCTACTCAATGATCCTGCACATATCATAGTGAAGTGTATATACATATTATCATCATGTAACAACTTCATTAATCATGGATTATTTCTATGAAAAAATAGTTCTCATCTCACTTTATTAGGTCTTAGGGATTAAAATCAAATCCTATATACTTACTCTAGGGCTCATAAAGCCATTTCATCTAATATTTTCCATATGCACGATTTAAATGGTATCATTTCAATAATTGTTCATGGGAGCTTCCTTTCTCATCATACATATTGATCATACAACATGCTTATAAACTTAATAATCGTGGAACCAATGGATTAAGTCCTCAATTGAATCGATTCTCTGTTTAAACACTTTATGCATAACAACCCTTTTCCCAACCTCAACTTAGATCATAGCCCAAACTTGCCTTTTTCGCCTTTAAGCAAATCTTATACCATTAAATTCTAGGTCTTACTCAATTTCCTCAAGATAATTACACATAAAACATAAAACCCCCGAAATTTCAGTATTATCAAACCTTAGCTTAGGATGAAATCTCATTTCTTAGGCCTAATTTAGTTTCGGAACACTATACTTCATGATTCAATCATTTCCCTTCTAACATTAATTTCTCTCATTTTGCCCCAAAACCATCATTCACAAATTTCCCAAAACCCTAACTAAGGTAAATGTCATAAATTTGGTTGGAGGAAAATGACTCACCATGATTTCCAAGCGTAGCTTCCTCCCATTAGCTCCAACCATTTGCAATAAACTGGATGTTCTTCTATTTTCTATGGTTCAAATGAATAAACCTTGGGTTAAGAGGCAAGCTCAAGTGACTCGATAGCTAGGCAAGATGATTTTCTAGCTAAAATGGCAAAAAATTGAGTGTAACGGGGCAAAGCTAAAGATAGGGTGTGAGGGAGAAGAAATGGAACAATTTTGGGCTGAAATGGAATGGAATCAGCCTTAAAACATTAGGCCCATTGCATATGGTAGTCGCTTGCCATACTACCACAGCTTCCTATGTTATTGCCTGCCACTGGGCAAAAAAATTTGCAACCTCAGATCCAATCACAACCACTTGCCCATACTGCGCACCATACCACCTCCCAAGAGCAGTTTCAATGAGTTGGTCATAACTTTCTCATAAAAAATTGGAATTGAGTGATTATTCTTCCATTGGATAGATAATTTTAAGGATGCAACTTTCATGTTTAATTCATTTTCTAATTCAGCTACAATTTGGATTCTTAGAGACTCAAAGTGATGCCTTTTAAATTTATAGACCATTACAATGTTTTAACTATAACTCTCTTATATAAACTTGGAATTAAGAGATTCTTCATTCATTTGAAAGATAATTTTAATATTTACTGTTGTTGTGTTAAATATGTTTTCTAAATCATCCAAAGAATATTTTAAAATTTGGACATAAGTGACACCATTTACATGTTTAGATTTTTCACCTCTAATCATCATATAAAAATTTTACCCATTATTTTCAACCCTCAGGCAATACAAACTACCCATCTTACAAAAGTTTCATTCTTGAAACTTTAAATCTTAGTCTATAAGTTAATTATTTTCCTATTTCATTTACTCTACGCTTCCGCTATGTAAAATCTAAGACATCAAAGCAAACAAGTACAATTTTTTTCATTGCCCTCTGACTATCTTACATGTTGTGGATTTGTATCCATATGATACTATAGATTCTCATATTATTGCTTAACGCAAGAGGGGAGGGGTGAATTGGGTAAATAAAAATTGATTGCTTAACCGTTGTTGGATTGTTTTCCTCTTTTTGTGGTTGTGTGTGGTGTGATGTAAAGTGAATAATAGAAACAATAAAATGCATCAAGAATAAAACAAATGGGCAAACACAAGCACACACAGAAGACAATTTTTATAGTGGTTTGGGACTTCGTCCCTACATCCACTCTTCCACGAGCACACACTCATTGTGCCTTGGGTTCCACTATATCCAATATAATGGAAATACATAGTGCTCCTAGCATTCTTCTAGTTTTCACAATCATTGGTTTTAAATATCACTAGCATACTTGTTGATTTTCTAGAGGTCACTGATAACTCATACAATGTGTTTTTTCTTGAGCTCACCACTAACTCATTGGTTTCAAAGATCACTAACAAACTTGTTGGTTTTCTAGAGCTCACCAACAACTCTTTGGTTTCAAGTTTACCAGAAAACTTATACACTTTTACATAGTGTTTCTCAAGCACAAGGGAAGATTTGATCTCTCTTTCAGTTCTATGTAATACAAAAGATCTTCACATAATGTAAAGATAATAGCCATAAAGATAAGCACATTGAAGCTTATGAAAGATATATGATAGTTTAAGCTCTTGGCCATGGGTAGAAGGATTTGCATGAGGTTAAGTGTATCTAAAAAGTATTCCTTCACCACCTTTTAATCATCCCACCATTTTTCCTTAAATAGCATCTTTGTAGTTTTGACCATTGGAGAAGATAGGTTCCATTGGATGTAGAAACAAGAGCAACATTGAATGAATAAGACTATTTGAATTTTTTGCCATTGAAGTCCAGGTCCTTCTGATTTTTCTCAAGCTGTTGCATCGCCATTCAAAGAGGAGGATTAGTTGCGTTAAAAGGCATTCCCCGTTCGACTTGTCACAACTTTGAAAATGTTTTAGCACCACTTATTGCCAAAAATGGTGACTGATATAAGTCTGCACAATATGTACATAATTGCAGATACCATTAGAATGCTATTGACATAAATTGATTTTTCTCTAACAAGTCATAGCCTCTCTCTATCTGTATTTGTCTACCATAAGTTGCAGATGAATTCTTTCATGGTTTTGTCTATCAGTTGAGCTTTTATAAGAGTGATTTGTCTTTTGCAAGTAGTAGACAGACTTGAATGATGCAGATGAAGTCGAATTGATTGATGGGCAAACTCTGCTTTGTTTTTCTTGAAATCCTCCAAGAGATTTGTCTATTGGTCGATCCTTTCTGTATGTGCTTTGCCTATTATAAATAATATACTAACTTTAGGTGGCGCTGACAAAGTCGGATTGATCGAGTGACAAACTTTCCTTTGTCTATACAAACAGATGAAGTGAGATGTTCTTCCTTTTTTTCTTCATTTGTCTATTGGAGGTGGTAGATGAAGTTCTCTTTGTCTTGCTATAACAGATGAAGTATAGTATTATTCTTTTGTTCCTAATTGTCTATTGGAGGTGGCAAACAAAGCTTGCTTTAGCTTGCTCGAATAGACGAAGTTGTAAACGATGTGCCTTTATCTATTGAAGTCCCCTTTTGGTCAAAGTAGCTCTTTGTCTGTTCAGCTTGGTCTATGCTCACTGTCCAACTTCTACTTCATCTTTTGCTTGGCTGATACTTTGTCTATCATAAGTAACAGATGACTTTTGATCTGCAGACGAAGTGAAGTTCTTCAACTATTCTGCTCACTTTGAGTAATAGAAAGGGTTTGTTCTTGCAACTTCTTTTTTTCTTCAATCTTCATTTGTCTATCTTGCTTCAACTGAAATTTCACTCCATTATCTGCTCAAGTTACCTTTTTATCCTCAAATGAATCCAATAGTCTAACTTTGTTAATTAAATATAATTTTTTCTGCTCTTTGTACATGACTGTCTGGGTGGCAATCTCTTCTTTCTTCCTTTGTCTAAGTATTTGATGGATCTTATTCATATTTCTTTATCTCAGACAAGCTTTGTCTGATTGGTGTATATAGTTCAAATTTCTCAAGCAAATTTATGCTCTTCGACCATGGCTTCATCTTCAACTGCTTCTATCTTGCATTTGTCTATTGAGATTTTCTCTCTACAATGCAAACTCGTTATTGAGTATCTTTGAAGCCTTGTTTTTCTCCTATTGCTTTTGTTTATGGAAGCTTGCTTTAGAAAATTACAACCTTTCTTATTGCTTATCTTCAAATCTTTTGTTTTCTTCTTCTTTTTCCATGATTTTCATCAGTTTTGCTACTTTAGAACATAGCAGTATGTTGTGGCAATTTGTTGCAGATGATCATGATCCTGCACTTGAACTTTTTTGCACTTGCTACATTGTTATCTTTCATATTCATTAACATGATATATTTTATCCTCATATTATTTAATCATATTATAGAGTAAGGATTACATACATGTCTATTAGTAGATAATGTGAAAGCTTAAGAAATTATGGTGCATATTATGATTTGACAAATTTATGATGTAAACATTAATTAATTTTTATCAATTTATAATCATACATTTATGATGTGTGCACCATAAAGTAAAGATTGTATGCTTGTGTAATTAAACATTTATGATTATGTGTTTATGTTAATTAATATTTATAAATTTGTAATCATGCATATGATTTTTTAGAGTTTTAAGCATAAAAACTTCTTACGAGTTTTGTTATCATCAAAATCATATACAATAATACTTACAATCTCCCCCTTTTTGATGATGACAAAACTTTGAGGAATTGTAGAAACATTAGGAATTGGTTTTTTGTCTCCCCCTAAATATTTGACCTATATAATCATATCGGCTCGACCCTTTTATCATTTTCTTAACTGTACCCATCACTCTCACAAGTCTCACATCTTCATCTTACCCTTGTTGTCATAATCGAAAAGATTTGTCCTTATAATCATATTGATTTCCCCATTTAATTTTATTTCTCTCTCCCTTTATATAATCCTTCTATGTTCTTCTTCCCTAATTTTGTTAGAATCCTGGACTATTGTTGTCTTATTTGTGTTATCTAGATCCTTTATACATGTTTCAGCACATAATTTTCTCTCCTATGAAATGATTTAATGTAATGATTAGATTTATGATGATTACATTATTTAATCATCTTTTAAGATTTTTAAAAAATTAAATAAGTATTTAAGAAGAATATTTATGTAAAAGTTAATATCAATCATTGAGAAATCAGGCAAGCATTAATCATCAAAATCATACCTATTTGCTGAATTTAAATGAATTAATTTATGTAAATATGGTGACAATGCATGATCCTGCTTTGGTTCTTATTGAGTCTTTAATTGCACGATTACTTTAGTCCTTATTTCTTTCAATGTTCATGCAGCGTGCATCCCTTCTTATGTCATTACCAAGAAGAATAGTTAGTAATTTGAATGACAGAGTTAATAGGTTTATTGGAAAGTGGAGAGATGCTTCGTATTTTTTGACATATATTGAAAGGTTGAAAGAATGGCAATGATTCAGTTATGGTGTTGTCAAGTTCTTTTGTAGATTCTAGTGCTGTAGATAAAATTCAAGCTCTCCAAGATTGAATTAAGCAGTTGAAGGAGGAGTTAAGTTTGATCAGAGGTAATACTCATTGTTTTACACATCTTCTGACCAAAAATTCTATGCCTTATATGGAAGCCATAGAACGTGTCAGGCTTTTGGAGACAGAGTTGGCTCGAGCTTATCGACAGATTCATTTGTTAGAGATAGTTGTTAATGTTTTAGTTCAGTAAATTTTTTATTTTCTTTTGAGGATTTGTACTTCTAAACTTAATATTATGAATGATTTGAATTTTGAGTTGATTTAGTTCTTTTACTGGTTATGATTCTTCTCATCCTTCATGATGTTGAATTATGCTTCATGTTTCATCAATGTATTCTAATATTAATTCAAATAATATAGATAATTAAGGAACTGATTCTAAATCCTAGTTTATGTGAACACTTCTAAGTCAAATAATTTAGCAAGAATTATGAAGATGTATGATCGTATTAAGTCATTTTAGTTTTCTACGACCATCAATTTTTCACTTATGTGGTTAGTGCTCTTTCCTAGTGTTTTTACCAAGAGGTAAGTTACTGAGATTTATGCTATAGAGTTAATGTATCTTCTTAGGAGCTAGTGTGACCCTACATATTCTTCTGCTTCATCTATATAAGATGATATCTATTTGAGCTTATAGTGCAAAGTTGAGAAATAGAGAAGGATGGAGCAAAATGGGGTTGAGGAGAATAACTAGATATTCTTTTTGAAGGAAGAAGTTAAGCAATTGAGAAAGGAGTTGAGGTATGCAAAGAAGGCAAATACATCTTTTGATTTTCTTTGATTGACCGATGTATAGCTTATTGGAAAATTATGAGTCGAGTTGCGGCTCTAGAGAAGGAGCTATTTGAAGCTTAGGATAGAATTGAAGAATTGTTGGTAGTCATAGATGTTTTAAGAAAGTAGATGTTTCTCAATGTTTAATGAAAGTTTTATTAATGTTAAAAATTCTATTTTAACTTCATGTGTCTTATGGTTATGGGTGTCTTTTTTATGTGTTTACTTTCTAATTTTAATTCTTTATATATAAGATCAAATCTATAAACATTATTATAGAAGGAATGACTAGGAATGAAATTTTTATTCGAGACCTTAAACTGTGAAGTTTCCTAAATAGGCTTGACTATGCCTTAGGACTATAATGATATTGGAGTTTTGATCATTTTAAGGTTCATTAGAGTTTTTAGAATGGTTTAGCTCAAAGCAGTAAACTCAACTTAATTTAAATCCAAAACAGTTCATTAAGAGGCATCTAGAGTATATCGCACTGAAATAAATATAATCAAGTTTGACAAATTATCTCTTTTGGTGCTTCAATTTCTCATTCGTGTTCATAGGTATTGTTGTCAGTCTTGACTAAGCATTTAGCAAAATTTTGCTATCAAGCCCTTGATGCCGAATCTGAAGATTGATATTTTTTAGGCTATAGTTTTGATTAATTCAATCATTTCCTTTCATTCAAAACTTGAACTTGTAGGCTCTTTTGGTTGGATTTGTGAGCTAAGAAGAAGGTTCTATTTTTCCATTAATCTCTTTCTTTTATGCTCAACTCAAGCTTTCCTACAAACACTTAAAATATTCTTGCATTTTTTTTTGTTAATGAGTTCAAATTGAAATGGACATACATTGTTAATATATTAGTATAAAAAGTTGTTTTAATCAGAACAGTATGTAGAGGAATAAGCTGATGGATAAAATCAGTTTTCATGAATGAACAGAGTAACCATTTTGCCTTAATAACCATACTTGAACTAGCATATTTGTAAATTGCAGTTAGCCTTATGTGCTAGGTCAACTCTCTTTTTATGTATTCATTTTGAGCATAATCATTCTTTCTTTTAGGCATCCATAGTTTTCGGTTATTTATTATTTGAGTGTTATTTTTCTTACTTCTTGATTATCTTAAGAGTTTTTCTTTATGTTAGTGTGAGTTCTATCTTCTCCTATATATACATGAATAAACAGAGTATATATGTATATATATAAACTACACTATAAATGAATCTTTATTTCTATAAGTGTACAGTTAGCTAATCAATTAGAATTTTAAGTGTGGCTTTTAATTTCTATAGATGAAGTGTAAGAATAAGTGAATAAGTAGAAATAAGCAAGTATAGATTCAAAATTTAATTCTAATCAATATACAGATGAATGTATATAAACAAAATTCTAACTATAAACTCTATTTCTTATCATATAAAAATTATGAGAACAAACTTTGATTTCTACAAATGAATATTCAGACAATTTTAACTAGATATAAACATATATAAGAAAATTGAATATGAACATGTGAGCAATTAGAATTAATGAATAAATGTTAAGGCTTAAAAAAGGGCATGTGGATAGACAAAAATTAATTAATCAAAGGGCTGAAGCATCAATACATATTAACAAGAGAATGGACTAAAGGAATGTGCAAGTAAAATTTTGAAAATTCAAATAATGACACTTTTAATGAAATCATTTGAGTTTGAGTGTCATATTAGTACTTACCTTTCCCTTTTATTTTGAAAGAACTTGCTATTTCATTGTGTCTTCATTTAGTTTCTTTAAACCAAGTCAGCTTTCTCCTTCCTCTTCGTCATGAGTTTATTTTATCCTTTCTTAAATTCTTACACTCAAGTTAGTCTCAACAATAACGCAAGTGGCATGTGAGTGCCAAGTGTTTTTACCACTTAATAATTTATCTTTGGCTTGTCTAAGATTTCTGATATCAACTCGTAAGCTAAGACATCCTCACAAATGGGGGACAGAGAGCATATAGTGAGTTTTTAACATTTTCAGCTTTGCTCTCATTTCATCCTCGCTTATGCCAATATAGATGATTTTTCATAGATGAGGATCACTTGGCCATAAAAAAAGTTTCCAATCTCTTCTTCCATTATATCCCATTTAATTCTATCAAAATTTGAAAAAAAGGAGGACTACTTTTGAAGAACACAGAGTATGACATCTAGCCCACCTGCTCTGATACTTAAGTGGGGACGGGTGAATTGGGTAAATAAAAATTCATTGCTTAACCCTTGTTGGATCATTTTTCTCTTTTTACGCTTGTGTGTGGTGTGATGTAAAGTGAACAATAAAAATAATAAAATGCATGAAGAATAAAACAAATGGGCAAACACACACACAGACAAGATGATTTTTGTAGTGGTTCAGGACCCCATCCCTACATCCACTCTTCCAAGAGCACACACTCATTATGCCTTGGGTGGTTCAGGACCCCATCCCTACATCCACTCTTCCAAGAGCACACACTCATTATGCCTTGGGTTCAACTATATCCCATATAATGGAAATACATGGTGCTCCCAACACTCTTCTAGTTTTTACAAGCTCACTAGGAAACTCTCTAGTTTCAAAGATCACTAGCAAACTAGTTGGTTTTCCAGAGGTCATCAACAACTCATAGAATGTTGTTTTCCTTAAACTCACCACCAACTCACTGGGTTTGAAGATCACCAGTAAACTTGTTGGTTTTCTAGAGCTCACTAACAACTCTCTGGTTTCAAGTTTATTAGAAAACTTATACACATTTACATAGTGTTACACTCAAGCATAGGGGAAGATTTGATCTCTCTTTCAGCTTTATATAATACAAAAGATCTTCTCATAATATTAAGACGATGGCCATAAAGATAAGCAGATTGAAGCTCTTGAAAGATATATGATAGTTTAAGCTCTTAGCCATGGGTGGAAGGATTTGCATAAGGTTAAATGTATATGAAAAGTAATCCTTCACCACCTTTTAATCATCTCACCATTTCTTCTTAAATAGCTCTTAATATTTTCGACCATTGGAGCAGATGGGTTCCATTGAATGGAGAAACAAGACCAGCATTGAATGAATTAGACCATTTGAATTTTCTGCCGTTGACATCTAGGTCTTTCTAATTTATCTCGAGCTGCTACATCGCTGTTTAGAGGGGAGGATGAGCTATGTGAAAAGGTATTCCCCATTTGACTTGTCACAGCTTTGAAAATCTTTTAGTGCTGCTTATTTTTGAAAATGGTGACTGATATAACTCTACATAATCCTGGCAAAAGTGTAGATACCATTTGAATGCTAGTCATATAAATTATTTTTCCTCTAACAAGTCATAGGCTCCCTCTATCTGCATTTATCTCCCATAAGTTGTAGATGAATTCTTTCATAGGTTTGTCTGTCAGTTGAGCTTTCATAAGAGTGATTTGTCTGTTATAAGTAGTAGATGAACTTGAATGGCACAAATACAGTCGAACTGAATGATAGACAAACTCTGCTTTATTCTGCTTGAATTCCTCCATGAGATTTGTTTGTTGGTAGATCATTTGTATATGTGTTTTGTTTGTTATAAATAACAGACTAACTTGGGGTGGCACTAATGAAGTTAGACTAATTGAGTGACAAGCTCTCCTTTTTCTATACAAATAGACAAATTGAGATGTTCTTACTTTGTTCTTCATTTGTCTGTTGGGGGTGGCAGATGCAATTCACTTTGTCTTTCTCTAACAAACGAAGTATAGTATTATTCTTTTGTTCCTCATTGTCTATTGGAAGTTGCAGACAAAGCTTGCTTTAACTTGCTCGAGCAGATGAAGTGTAGCATTCGTGTGATATAAGCGATGGATGAATTTTTCTTTGCATTGTCTTGGACGGAGTACTTTGCACGTCACATGGGTTTGTCTATTGTAACTTGTAGACGATCATGCCTTTCTATTGAAGTCCTTTTTTAGTCCAAGCAACTCTTTGTCTATTCAACTTGGTCTATGCTCACTATGCAGCTTCTACTTCATCTTTTGCTTTGGCTAATACTTTGTCTATCGTAAGTAATAGACGACTATTGATCCACAGACAAAGTGAAGTTCTTCAACTGTTTGGCATACTTTGAGCAATAGAAGGGGTTTGTTCTTGCAACTTCTTTCTTTCTTTAATCTTCATTTGTCTATCTTGCTTCAACTGAAGTTGCACTCCCTTATTTGTTCAAGTTGCCTTTTTATCCTCAGATGAATCTATTTTTCTAACTCAATTGATTAGACAAAGTTTTCTTCTTTTTACTCATGACTATATGGGCAACAATCTCTTCTTTCTTCCTTTATCTGAGTATTTGATGGATCTTCCTCTTCTTCCTTTATCTCGGATAAGCTTTGTCTAGTCGGTATAGATAGTTCAAATTTCTCGAACAACGTTATGCTCTTCGACCATGGTTTCATCTTCAACTGCTTCTACCTTACATTTATCTGTTAAAATTTTCTCTCTAAGGTTGACAGACAATGCAAACTTGTTATAGTGTATCAATTTATAATCATGTATATGATTATTTAGAGTTTTAAGCATATAAACTTTTTAAAGTTTTATTATCATCAAAATCATATACAATAATACTAACAGAACACCGTGCAAAAATGTTTTTACTGACCATATAATTTGATTAGTCAAGAACATGTACTTGTGCTAACAATATTACTTACACAATATATATGTACCTGCTAATACAAACAATTCAACATAAATCAGCACAAATTTGATTTATGATAATCACTCAAACATGGGAAATGCACATGGTAATGATATCACAATGCACAAAGGCAACAATACAATATATTCATGCACATATGTAATTTCATAATCATTGGTATAAGCATAAAATTAAATTGCCTTATCATCAGGCATCCTCATTCTGAAAAATTATTAATATCGATCTAGCCTTATCATCAAGGCTTTATCATTCCTACCCACTACATGTAACACACTATACAATCCAAAAGCATAAAAATCCAAGGCTACAATCTAGGTTATCCGGACTCAATAGTCCAAACATCATTCAAGTCATAATAATCCTAAACTATCATATCCAACCTAGGCCCTCCAGGCCCCTACCCTATCTGGGTGTTAAATATTAAGGCTAATCCAAGTCTCTCTACTACTATGGTGCATCAATATCAAATCACAAGGACTCGTTCTTAAGCCTTTGCCCTACTAGACTCAGCCATACGCCTCCACCCTATTGGACTTGGTCGTAAATTGCAGTCTTATTGGACTCGGCTGTACGCCTCCGCCCTATTGGATTAGCCATACACCTCCGCCCCATTGGACTCAGCCATACACCTTTGCCCTCTCCATTATACTTTTACACCATGGTTTTACATTATACCATTTTCTATCACATAATTCAATAATGTCCTTCATGATCCATGACTCATAATGGGATGCTATATCATACAATCTCAATAATAATTCAATTAACTAATTGGACTACCCACATATCCAAATGAACTCATAATTGTACAAATTTTTTGCATACAATTGGCAATGAAACCAACTATCGTTCAACAATTCTTGCAATTGAAAGATCAATTATTATATCTTGTATTTGATGGATACTATATCATATTCATATCAATCGGCATGCCAATAAGGACATCCATAACATGTCTATGCCAATAAGGGCATATCCACACCATTTTCATGCCAAAAAGGCTCATTCATACTAATCAATTTTTGGACCGACAAGGGCCTAATACCAATTACATATGTACCACTTCTCCATTTAACCTTTCAACACCCCATTCTCCAAGCAACATATAGTTAAACTTCACAATGATTCATACATAATAATGCACATCCCACAGATATAAAATTGCATTAATCAAATGGATGTCAAATATAAAAATCATAATACCTCAGCGTTAGAATACAAATTCAATATCAATCATACAAAAGAATACATAAGTTCATTGGTCACATTATTAATCCAAACACTTCATGCAACCATAGTAAAATTCAATCTCATGCAATATACAAGGATATACAGTGCATCCTTCCCAATTATAGCACCAACAATTCACTTCCAACAACCTACATATGTAAAATTTCAAATCCATATACAAACAAATGAGACAATTGCTATCATTATCCACAATTCATTTAATTGAAATGCTTACAAGCAAAGTCATTCTATTAGACATAATCATGCCAACCTTCACCACAATCAAGTAGATGCCTATAATGCAAAACATTAAAACCATGCCACAATACCCACCCACACCCAATGGATATCAACTCACATTACTTCTACACCATCCTTGCATGTTTACTCCACCAATTCATTCAAACCTTTTAGGCCTATTCATATTTCATGAATATCACATATCATATTCATAAAATTATCAAACAACAATCAAAATTCATGATAGACAATTAGATAATTAATTCATTTCTAAGTAACTCAACAAAACATATAAAAAAATTGATTCACCTAGATACACATCTAGCCTTATGCCACAACACATCACAATCAGTTAATTGATCAAAAGAATTCACACAATCAAGGCACACCTGCCAATTCATGAACTTTGTAGTTTCATCATTGCAAATTCACATTCATAGACACTATGAAACAAACATACCAATAAGGTGCGCATATGAGCACCACTATGATTCACTACGCTACTCAAATCATAATAGGTATATGTTAGTAATGTAAATATTCATTTTAGTCATACCAGTGCTATCAAAGCACTATCACCTTCCTTCCATATCAATATCTATTATGTAATATCATAACCATTCACATGCCCTCCCTGTCTTTCCTCACACCTTCATATTACTCCTAAGCTAATGTTCTCCCATGTTCTTTATGAATTCATCCATTCATATTTGGCATGTCATTTCCTATCTCCTCATACCATTGCCATCATGATCTCGAAACTTAGTGCTATCACTCAGATTAGCAGGATTTATCACATCGATAAGTCACCAGGCTTTGATACCAATTTGTCCCGCCTCGCCCTAGGGCCTATGCATTTTACCATCACCCTACCATTTCTCCATTTCTAGGGGAAACCTCTGCGAAAACTCATGCAAAGTTTTCCCTAAACTATAAACATTTCTACCTAATATACATGTATTGAACCATAAAAATTTACATTTCACAAATTATAAGATAACATTTTAGTTTATAACACTCACACACATACCCACAGTTCTGCCCAAGATCAGAACCATATCATGATGGCAATATCCTTCTCTAGAATCATACTGTTTGATCTATAATATCATTAATAATTACTATGATATGCCATTACATTTCATTTACGTCATTTAGATTCATCCATACAATATACAACATTTGAATCAATTACAATTACATCCACATTGAGGGATGTCATTCCAATCCATCTTACAACACGATAATGTCTTCAAAGTTGCTCACCTGCCTCAACCCACAGTTTGGATTTTTACTTGACCAGTCAACTAAAAATGTAGAATAAGAAGGCATAAGTCCCAGAGCAAACTCAGTAAGTAGACACAATAAAGAAAATGATAATTAATCAAAAATCATATGTTCTAGACTAGAACATGTATACAAGATATTAAAGTAATTACAGCATGAAACTATATTTAGGAGGCTCAAGTCCTCGTTAATTCATTATAATACTCTACGCCCTTTAGGTGTATACAATCATAATCATAAGTGTGCCCTCTGAGCACCTCACATGTCATCATTTCTATCATACCACTAGTTCCAATAAAAACCATGTGCCCTCTGAGCACCTCCCAGTCATCATTCCATACTTTCACATACATGGTATAAATATCAATTAATGTAACACAAAGGGGTATTTGTTTCCGTTATTCAACCAAGCATTCACATATTGTATCAATTATCAATTTATACACAATGATGGGATATCTTGCATCCCACTCACTAAGACACCCATACACAAGACTATGTATTATTATACACAAAGATGTGGGATATTTCTATCCCTAACAATCGCATGCTCATATTACAAACAGGCACTAATTAATTCAATTTAAGGGATATTCTCTATTCCCAACTTTCATATGTTCACATAATCAAATAAACATCAACATTTAGGAAATCATGAGATATCCACTATCCTCATCCATACATAGATTCGTGGATGCAATCAACGGGATAATCCCTACACATTCATTTAAACAGAATAGGGGGCACCTAATTACCTCACTGATGAATACCTCACCACATCTTGAGTTCCATGCCTTCTCATCTTGCTCAATGCTTATGCACAAATCATAGTCAAGTGTATATACATATTTTCATCATGTAATAACATCATTAATAATGAATTATTTTTGTGAAGAATTAGTTCTCATCTCACTTTGTTAGGTCTTTGGGCTTAAAATCAAAGCCCATATACTTACTCTAGGACTCATAAAGTTATTTCAACTAATATTTTCCATATGCACAATTTAAATGATATCATTTTAACAAGTGTTCATGGGAGTTTCCTTTCTTATCATACATACTCATCATACAACATGATTATCAACATAATAATCATGGAACTGATCTGATTAAGTCCTCAATTGAATTGATTCTCTATTTAAAGACTTTATGCATAATAGCCCTTTTCCTAGATCATAGCCCAAACTCCACTTGTTCGCCTTAAAATAAATCTTAAACCATTATATTCTTTGCGTTACTCAATTTCCTCATGAAAATTACACATAAAACATAAAAAACTCCAAATTTCACTCTTCTCAAACCCTAGCTTAGGATCAAATCTCATTTCTTAGGCCCAATTTAGTTCCAAAACATTGTAATTCATGATTCAATAATTTTCCCCATGATCCTCACATTAATTTCTCTCATTTAGCCCAAAAAGTGCTATCAAAAAATTTTCTAAAACACTAACTAAGCCAGAAATCATACATTTGGTTGGAGGAAAGTGATTCACCTTGATTTCCAAGTGTAGCTTCCTCTCATGGATGAGAATCCAAGCTCAAGGCATCCATTAGCTCCAACTATTTGCAATAAACTAGATTTTCTTCTATTTTCCATGGTTCTAATGGCTAAACCTTGGGTTTAGAGGCAAGATCAAGTGACTAGATAGCTAGGCAAGATGATTTCCTTGCTAAAATGTTAAGAAATTGGGTTTAATAGGGCTAAGATAAAGCTAGGGCATGAGGGAGAAGAAACATAATAGTTTTGGGTTGAAACGGAACGAAATCAGTCTTAAAAAGTTGGGCCACCACTATACGATAGCCACTTGCCATAATACTATAGCCTCCTATGATACCACCTGCCACTAGGCAGAAAAATTCATAGCCTCGGATACGATCGCAGCCACTTGCCCGTACCGCCTGCCAAGAGCAGTTTCAGTGTATTGGCCATAACATTCGAATACAAACTTTGAATTGAGTGATTATTCTTCCATTGGATAAAAAAATTTAAGAGATACAACTTTCATGTTGAATACTTTCTCTAATTCAGCCTCGATTTGGATTCATTGAGCCTCAAAGTAGCCCCTTTTAAATTTGTAGAACATTACACTGTTTTAACCATAACACTCTTATATAAACTTGGAATTAAGTGATTCTTGAATCATTCCAAATATAATTTTAATATCTATAAGTTTTGTGTTAAAATCCTTTTCTAAATCATACAAATTATGTATTAAAATTTGGACACAAGTTACACCATTTACATTTTTAGCTTTTTCACCTCTAATCATGATATAAAAAATTTTACCCCTCATTTTCAACCCTTAGGTATTATAATTAAACTAAAATGTTACATTCACTACACCTCACCATGCCCCCCAAGGGATAAAGAATCATGTCTATTGGTCCATCCAAAAGATAGAGAAGTGCAGAACCAAGACCTCCAATCCAGCCAACATTTGTAAGTGCAGCAACTACAGACAGATACCAAAAATCCATTATGAATAGAAAGTGCCTACAAGAGAGGGGCCTTCTCAACCTGATGTGAAGCACAGATGAGGCTATTAGCACCTGACATTAGGTGGAATTTACCAAGAAACTGGGCACCGCTCTTGTTCCAGTTGTACAAGAGTTTTATGCTAATTCTCGAGAACATCAAAATCTAAAGGCACTCGTTAGGGGCAAGTGGGTTCCATTTGATAGAACCACTATTAATCAGAGATATCAACTTCCAGACATACCTGAAGGTGACTACTCCCAGTTGAGGGATCAAGGACCTAATTTTGATGAAGTAATCAATGTCCTTATAGAAGGTGGCACATAGTTGAAGGCATCTCGAGTGTGGAGCGGAGTTTTCCAAGTTTGAGGCTACACAATCGTAGAAAGGTATGACACTAATTAATCTCAGCGAAGCTCATGCCTTCATAGCACATCTCTAGTGATTTTAGAAATTGAGCACTACTGAACTATACCATTCAGACTGGACATTCTATTGATGTTGGGGAAGTCATTCAAACTTTCATTTTGAGCATGGCACAAGTGTCCACTCCTACAAGCGACTTTGGTCACCCCTGCCTCATATATGATCTCTGCTTATAAGTAGGCATGCCAACTAGTCCATCTGTGGAAATTCAACATCCAAAGCCTCCTATTACTCTAGACATTATCTGGAGATTGGCCACACCAACAGTCTCCCATATAAGTATACCCTAGGCCCCAGCACCACACGCCCCAAAACTTCGCATCCCAATATGTCAAGGCTGACAAGAAGGCCACAATCTGTGGATTACACCATGGTGATTTCTAACTTGCGCCATGAAGTTCACCAAATAGTTGGTTCTCTCACTCAATGGATCAATCGAATGGCTACCAAGCATGATCAATAGTATGATCACTTGCTATAGTGCTACTTTGTGTTGGCCTCAAAAATGCTAACTCGATCAAGCAATCTAGTTCAGTTTCCTCAACCTCTAGTATTTCCTTCCTACCCACTAGATGAAGAACAACATGAAGGCAAAGCTGAAAAGGAAGATGATGAGGAGCTTGCAAATTAAACTAAAGAGGAGACTGAAGATGCAGATGATACTTACAGAAGTGATTGAGTTCATTTAGGGAAGCCCTCATGCTTTAAAATTATTTTCTTACATTGAGGATAACGTATTGTTATAAGTTTGGGGGAGGTTTAGCTATGTTTTGTTTGTTTGTTTTGGTTGTCAGTTTTATTTGTGTGTTTGATTTATTGTGTTATGTGTGCTCTATTTCAATCTCTATATTTAATGCTTTGTTTAGTTGTTGTTTAATTATGGTTAAGTTAAAAAAATGTGTTTTCAGCATTGATCAGTACATGAGACCAATGATATGATATGAAAAATATGCCATAACAATGGCTACGATGAGAATGAAGGATGTTAATGTTATCTGTGTTTTTGACTTGAATATATGTCTAATCTACTTTCAATTCCTTATATACATTTAATCACATAAGCATTTTGTTTTGAATTCATTGAGTACTTAAGAATAATTTTGATGACCAAGTATGCATAGCTTAGTTTGAACTCTAGAATTCAGTGTAATTATTCTTTAAGAGGAATATTGGATAAAAGGAAAGTATGAATAAGGATTCATTATTTAGTTAGGGTGATCACATATTCATGAACCAAAAAGAAAATAAGTTTAGGGGTGTGGTAATAATACAACCCAAGGATTATGGGTGATCACATTCAAGAAAAATAAATAAATATGAGGAATGTGATAGTAATACAGCCCATAAAATGAAAATAAGAAGAATAAATGAAGTAGAACATCATATGCATATCTATTATAATTTCTCTTAATCCATGAATTCTTAGAGTTTGTACTGAGTATGTTTTACTTAGTTACATGAATTACTAAGTATGAAGTGATTAAAATTGGAATGGTTATAACTCATTGCAAATGCACTGGGAATCGAATACAGATAAGATGATATTCAAGTTGAAATTCTTGATAAACTTGATATTTTGACATTTTCTTCCAAGCTATGTTAACTCTCTTGAGGTTTTTGGGGAACTTGATCAATGTTGTCTTTGTGTTCTTCTTGAATTTTTCTTGAGGATGAGCAAAAAGATAAGTTTGGGGGTGTTTGGTAAGTGAATTTTATTCACTTATATCATATCCTTTGAGCATTGGTTTTAGTTTATTCTTGAAATATTTTTAGATGATTTTGAGATTTTTGATTTATGCGTGTTTGCAGGCAAATGAGACCAGAAAGGGTGAAGAAATGAGAAGAAGAATAAGATACAATGAAGTATGAAACGTGAAGGCAAACAACCAAGACAAGGACCAAGAATGGCATTTCAGCAAGTTAGTGTCACTCCGCTGAAAACCTGTGTTGCAGCACTACAGATGAACAAGGAAAAATGTCAAACAATAGGTTAGTGTCGTAACACTAGAAACCTATGCTATAGCACTAAATCAGAAGATGGGAAAATAGGCATTACCGCAAGGTTGGGCCTCGACATTGAGATGGAGATATGGGCATTGCAGCAAGGCTATGCCGAGACATTAGAAAGCTGTGCCACGACACTAGAAAGCTATATCGAGGCACTGGAACTCTAGACACCACTCTAGATTTTATGAAAACAAATGGAAATGATGCAAAAAGATAAAAATTGAAGGAAATAAGTATAAAAAGGATGAGAGATCACCTTAGGAGAAAGAGAGGGACATGTGGAGTTGTGTTTTGGTGGTTCTTGGAGAAGTTTTTGGAAGAAAGAAGATTCAAGTGTAGTTTCAAAGCCAAGCATCATTGAGAAGAGTTTGCTACCATTTTAATCCTTATCTTGATAGTGTTTTCCATTTCTTCTTTCATTTGAATCTTGGATTAAAGTTTGGATTCAAATTTTGAAGATGTTGTATTAATGTTCTATGTATTCTTATTCCGTCATGAGTACCTAAACCCTTCTTTTCAGAGGGGGGATGGATCTTTTATGAATTCCATGATTTAATCAATGAGTTATGCTATTGAGTATGTTCTATTAGTTTATTTGTGATGTTTTGCTATTAATGCTTTCAATAAATTGGCCACTTATTGAATGATTATGCATTTGGGATTTGATACTTGAGAGAGGTAATTTTGAATGGGATCTAGTCATCATGACATGGAATGCTAGATGACTTGGGAAAGCTTTTAGGTTTGGTGAGATTATTCAAAAGAATCATAAATCATAATGCATTCTTAATCTATTAATTTTTACAGGGCTATTAAAATTAGGGTATTAAGAATAGGTGCTCAATATCTATAAATTGATAAAAACAATTAAAACATAATAAGTTGAAGATACCATGATTGAAGCATAAATGAAATCAATCCTCTAAAGCTTCTTTATATTGATTCCTCCTCACCAAAACCTAATTATTACTTATTTCTATTTGAATTGTCATCATTTGATTTTCCAGATAAAATTGGGATTATGTACTACAATAGCTAGTGACTAATTAGAATCACCAATCCCTGTGGATATGATACTCATTCATCATTATATTACAAAACTTGGCATCATGCACTTGCAGTTAATTTGCAGCAAACACCATCATACATCATTGGGAAGTGGCGGGAGCATTGTGCAAGCCAAAGGGCATCCTTCTATGTGCAAAGTTACTGTATGGACATGTGAAAGTTGTTTTCTCTAGGTCCTATAGGGCTATCACAATTTGATTATAACTTGAGTATCCATCTAGAAAACAATAGTAATCATAACTAGCCGAACATTCCAACATCTAGTTGATGAAAGGTAGTGCAAAGTGATCCTTTCTGGTGGCTTTGTACAACTTTCTATAGTCAATACACACTCTCCACCTAGTGACCATTTTGGTTGAGATTAGTTCATTATCCCCATTCCTGATCATTGTCATCCCACCTTTCTTCGGCATACATTGCATAAGACTCACCCATTCACTATTAGAAATGGCATAGATAATACTTGCTTTGAGTAATTTCAACACCTTAGGGGACCTTCCTTTGTAGAAAAGATCCGCATTCCTCTGTTAGCTTTACCATCTCAAATTTCTCTAACTTTCGCTTCTCAGACATGATCTATTTCTTAAATTTAGTATAGTTGGGCATCTACTCCAAGGCCTTTGCAAAAGAAATATTTTTATGAATTTTCTTAAGATTTCTAAAAACTTACTGAATTGTTCATCTATCTTTTTTCTGAAATCTTCAAAGAAATGGGAGTTTGGGTTTCAGGATAGGATAATTGTCAGGAAATGTAATCCTCACTAGTTTGTAATCTTCCCTTTCAGGTTCTTCATGCTTCTTCTCTTCCTCTTTCTCTCCTTGTGTAGCATCCTAGCTTGTTGCCTCTGAGGAAGATTGTGTCTTTCCTTGCATCCTTAGGAATTCTAGTTCTCTTCTGCTCAAAGTCACAACATTGCAATGCTCCCATGGGTTCTTCTCCATGTTGCTTATGTTGAGATTACTATATAATTTTGATAACAATAAAACTTATCTTAAGACTTAATTTATACTAATAATGCTTTTAGATTAGAAAGCTTGAAATGTAGGTAAATATGCTTGAAATATGCGTGCTTTGATGGAATACCATCTGAACAATCATATTAGACACCTTAATGAAGAAACTACCTTGATCTACATTGCATTTAACTATGTTTATCATATTGTGATTTGTTTGATCATATATTTATGTTTATTAGAATGAAGACATATGTTTCAAAATTTGCAAAAGAATGTGCTTCAAAGAGTATATCCTTTCTATATTGCAAATTTTATGTGGATAATTATATTATGATTTACAATAAAAAATATCAAATTAATATGCTTCCAAAAGTGCAGAAATTTGTAAGTTTGACTACTACAATAGCCATTACAATCAAGTGTTAAAGTAATCGCTATAGTGAGCACTACAGTAAATTTTGGACGAAGCAAAACTAACTTCAGATGAAGTGATACAATAGATGCTATAATGATCTGCTACAGTGGTTTTTGGACAAAGCTGTCACAGAACTAACTTCCAAGAAAATGCTATAATAGATGCTATAATGATCTACTACAGTGGCTACTATAGTGACCTATTATAGTAATTTTCAAACAAAGTTGTTGTGGAACTAACTTCGGACAAAGTTGTTAATGACTTCTATAGTAAATAGCTATAGTGATATGCTATAGTAATTTTTGGAGAAAGCTCGACATTAAGATTGTCCAAAATTTTATTTTGGACAAAGCCATCTTCGCAAGTGCTACAGTAAATAACTACAATGCTATGCTATAGTAACTTTTGAATAAATTGCTCAACTTTCATATCATCCAAAATTAACTTTAGATGAAGTGATGTCTTTGTAAAGGGTTACGGTGATGCAACTACTACGGTAAAGTTGCTATGATAAAAAATTATTATTTTTGAATGATTTGGAAATTTAATGCTCTGTAAAAGCATTTCATTTTTTAAGTGACCATTTTCTTCTTGGTCAAGAATAGTATCACAAACTTTTTAGCAGTTTAAGACCAATTAGAAGCAATGCATTCCAATAAGAGAAATTTAGAATGGTCTTCTACTTTCAATGCTACTCACCTACCTCTGTGTTTTGCATTCAATGAAACCCATCCTTCTTCAAAAGTCAAAGTTTTTGAAAGAGCCACTTAAGGAGATGCTAATGGATGTTTCCAAGAGTTACTGCATTCACATTAAAGATTTCTTTAAGCTTTAACCTTCTTATCCTCAAGCAACCAAAGGCTAAAGAGCTTAAACCTTCTTCATTCATTCAAGAGCTGCCAACTTCACATTCTTCATACAAGGCCATCTTTTACAACACAAAGGGAAGATGTTCTACACCAAAAAGAGATATTCAAATCAATATTCCCCAGTGCTCAATAAGAAACACATTCAAAGTGTAACTTTATCTTTTCGTACTATCTATGTATTCATGCCCACTAGAGCAGATCTAGAAGAGTGTAGTTGCATTGGTTTATACACCCCAAGAGTTGATCTAAAAGAGTGTTGGTTGCACCGTGTTTATGCCCCCTAGAGTTGATCTAATAGAGTGCTTGATGCACTAGTTTATGCCCCCTGAAGCTAGAATCTAGAAGAGTGCGAAGGCACTGAGTTTCTGCCCCCTAGAGCTGATCTAGAAGAATGCTAGGTACACTATTGTATTTCCATTATATGAGATAGTGGAACCCAAGGCATAAGGGGTGTGCATTTAGAAGAGTGGAGTAATGAGGGTTACCCGAACCACTATAAAAATTATGCATCTCTTATGTGATTGCTTTACTTTCATTGTGCTTTATTGCTTTGTTATTTATTTCATATTGAATAGAATACAAGCACGAAAAGAGGAAAATTGATCTAACAGGGGTTAAGTAAGAAATTTTTATAAACCCATTTCAGGCCTCCCCTATTTGGTTAAGCCAGTCTACGGGACCCAACAGCTTGGAAAATTACCCCGGTTTGAACTATTGGAAGAGCTTGCAAGCTGCATAATCTATGTTTCCAAAGACTTTATAGAAGCATTAATGTTTCCATAGTTGTTTCAATGTTATCAAATCTTGTTTCATTTTTGAAAAAATAGGATTGACTCTCATTCATGAAAGTGCTCATGAGGTCTTCAAGGGATGGCTTCTTCTCCACTAGTTGAGATTGGTGTGGAGGTTAAAAACTTGGAGGATGGTTTATGGTGTTCCTTAGATTTCCATAAGGGAGATTCTCCTAATTACTCAATCCTAGATAATATTGGTTTTGCATGTTGTATCCCCAGAAGTTGTTGTAACCTTTGTTGTTGACATACTGCATTTCTTCTTTGGTTGGATTTGCAACCATTTATGATTCGATTGGTAAAGAAGAAGAAGAAGAAGATTCACCAGTGATGGAAACTCCCTTTGAGGCAGAATTAGCTATAGCTAATCGGTGCATTAAAGAAGACATTTGTGCAGTAAGGGCTATGAACGGATCCACCACATAATAGCCTATAACCATATTCACCATTTCCTTTCATTTTGCCATTTGAATGTATTGGAAACCATGTCTTCCAACAATGAATAGCCATCACCTGCAGTCTTAGACATCATTGAGCCTCTAGACGTCGCATCCACTATTGTTCTCCTTTGGCCATTTAGTCCATTATAAAACAACTGGATTTGAAGCCAGTTAAGGAACTCATGCTGCGGACAAACTAATCAAGTCCTTGAATCTCTCCTAACATTTGTAGCTGGAAGAAAGAACTTCGCTAGAAATTTCTCTACCATCTCATCCCATGTCGTTATACTCCCTGGTTATAGACTTTGTGACTAGCCTCTTACCTTTTCTCTCAATGAGAATGGGAGTAGTTTCAATCAGATGGCATCATCTGGGATGACATTCATATTCATAGTGTCACTGATCGCTTGGAACATCACCAAGTGAATGTTTGGGTCTTCACTTGGAGAACCCCCAAAACTAGTTCTGCTAGACCATATTTATCAATGCCAACTTCAACTCAAAATTGTTGGCAATGATAGTCGGATGAGTAATGACAGAATAATTCTCATTGACCATCAGTCTGAAGTAGTCCTTGATTGGTCTTCGCTAGTTATGTTGGTTCTATTGGTTCTGTTCTATGTGCTAAATTTTGTTCACTTTGCTCTATTAATTTCTTTGCAGTGTTCTCTCTATCTCTGGTTCAAAATAAATTAGATTAGTAGCACTAGAATTTGCATACACTATCAAGAGAGCAAAATAGTTTGAATCAAATAAAAATTAAAAGAAAAGGGAATTTATAGTACAATGAAAAACAAAAATCCAAATTAAGACTAGGATTATCCTATGATAATATTAGTGAAAAATCAAAAGAATTACAATCCCCAATAACGATGCCAAAAACTTGTTCGCTACAAATTATTTGCAAGTGTACAACATCAAGTTTTTTAATATCATGGTGAGAGAGTGTCATCGCCACAGGTATTGCAGATCTTAATTAATCACTAACTATCAGGAGAATGATCCTAATTTTATCTGAACAATCAAGAATTAAGGAAATGAAAAAGAAATACAAATGGAACTCTTTGGTAAGAAGAAATCAAGGTAAGAAGACTCTAGAGGGCTGATTTCATTTATGTTTCAATCATGGTGCATTCAACTTATTCTATGTTGATCATTGCATTGGTTTATAAATCAAGAATGATAAAACACTCAACTCCCTCTCTTAAATGCCGATTCAAGTATCTATTCTTAATCCCCCAATTTTGATATCCCTATAAAAATTGGAAGATCAAGAATGCATTAAGAGTTTGATTCTTTTGAGTGATTTTATAGAACTTAGAAACTCTTCTGAGGAATCTACAATTTTATGTCATGATGCCTAGATCCTATTCAAGATTACCTCTCCCAAGTGTCAAACCCTAAATATTTAATCATTCAATAAATGGCCAGTAAATTGAAAGCATTAATCACAAAACATCCAAAATAAACCAATAACAATGTTAATCATGTAATTCATTGCTCACACCATGAAATCCACATAAAATCTATCTCCCTCTAGAAGAAGGAATTTAACCACTCATGATGTAAGATAAATCCAATAAAGAAACGTTCAACATCATCATAGTTCAAATCCCAAAGTTAAATATAAGATTACAAGAAATGAAAGCAAGTGAAAACACAAGAAAACCAGTGATAACAATTTCTTCCCCTTTGATGCTTGTCTTTCGATCCTTGAAATTGAGCTCCTCCTCTTAATATTCAAACCCCTCTTCCTCCTCTTCAAAACCTCCAAGGAAAACCCTCAAAATGCCCTCCAAACACAAGCCAAAAACTTCCCTAAAGCATCCCCCACTTTTTCCCTCATGAACCACCATTTTATAGGATAATTGACACGCATGTATTGTAGCAACTCTGGCACCGTGGCTCTAGTTTTGGGCTTGATGGCACCCATTTTGCTGGTCATTTCTGCTGCCTTCTGCTCCATCCAGTTGGATCTTCCCTCAGCCATCCAATTGCAGTCTTCTTTTTGTTAGTTTTTTTGAATTCCTTCGACTTTCCAATGTACCTAGAGAAACACATAAAAACACATGAAATGCATATAAACTAGTGAAGAATCAATAATTAATAACCTTGAGCAATATTAGATGTAAGTGAATAAAATTCACTTATCACCTTGAGGGATAATCAAACAAGTTCTAACATGCTCATATCAATCAAAATATCTCATTGAATTCAAAACATCATCTACTAATCCACATACACTTCACATGATCATGACATAATGTGCTTAATAACAATATTATCATTCATGAGAAAGGACATATCACAAGAATCATTAAATCATAAGGTAACACATATCCTTTTAAATCATGTGTAATGGCAATAAAAAAATGAGCATAAGTTAATGATCATCAAGAGAGAATCCATTAGTCCAACCACTTAAAAATTGAACAATTTTGCATAATTGGTCTTGAATTTTCTTAGCTAAGTAATTAAAAATGAAGATCATCAAAAATAATTATAGGTAAATTCAAAAAATTAGACAAAAACTGAAAGCAAATCCACAAATACTCCCAAACTTGAATGAAACATTATCTTCAATGTTAAAAAAATGCATAAGGAGGAAAGGAACTTCCTTGTAGGGATGTATTCTTTTCTGATAGTGGACGAAGTTTGCCTATGATGATGGAAAGAAAATTTTGATGGCCTCAAGAGGAGATTATCTACTCTTAAGAAAACCAAAAAGAATCTAAGTAAAAAGAGAAAGAAAAACATAATAGAAAAGAAATAAAAATCCTAAGAGAGAAGGGATGAGAAGAGCGAAGTGATGAGAACTGTTCTAATTTATAGTCTTTAGCTTGACTGTCTCTTTCTTTACTCAACATCTTTGAGGTGGATTTTGGCTTTTACATTACTTGGGCTCTTGATATCTTAGCATCAACTTGTGGATTTTTCAAGTACACCTAGATCACAAAATGCCTTTTTAAATAGAAAACTCCCAACAACACAAGGAATCGTGAGGCTTGCTTCCCAGATCTTTGAGCTTCTGAGGCAACTTTTTCTAGATGATGGAACCATACTCTTTAGTAAATGTAACAATTTCATACTCCTCCAACTTCCTCTTGTTTGAAAGGTTATCTTTTATAAACTACACATAACTTGGCATAGTGGGCTATTGAGGAGATAGTGTTTGAACTTCATGAAGAACTTCAAATTGTTCTTGATCTTTTGGCTTAGCTTCTTCACCACTGCATAAAGTCCTCAGTTCTTTCCCAATTCTCAAGTGATTGCCTTACATTATTTTATAGTACTGACTTTGGTATTGCTAGCCAAATTACCTTGTTGGGTACTATTGAACGTATTGGCCAACTGAGCAAATTGAGATTCTAGATTACAAATCTAAGCAACTTATTTTTGAAAATTAGTCCTTATCTCATCCATGAAATTGTTTATCTTGGCCATGAACTTATTTGTGTTCTTGTCTAACTGAGTTAAAGGAGCCTCCAAATCTGTCTTCTTTTTTTTATTGTTGAAACCCTTGATGAGATTGCATGAATGAATTTTTGGCTTTAAAGCTTCACAAAGATGGTTACCTTGACATAAATCACAAAAAAATTGAGGAATCTGAATAGCAATTACCCTGAATTAATAATTAGTCATAAAATTGTTATTTCTCTTGGCCAATTAAATTAGAGCAACTTCTAAATCCATTTTATTTTTGTAACACCAGGGGGTGTTAATTTTTGGGTAATGATGTTTTAAAATTATGAAAAATTTTGCTCCATCATGTAGAGGAATGAATTGTTAAATTATGAAGAAAGTTATTATTTAATGTGGTATTTGGACATCATCTAGACTTATATGAGGAAAATTTTTGCATATTTTATGATACAAAATATGTCTGTTAATGCTAGAATTATACGAAAAATAATGGGAAATGAAGTGGAAAAAGAAATAAAAGGGAAACAGGAGAAAAAAGGTGGAAAAAAATGAAATCAACGGATTTGATGTCGTGGTGCCAAAATGGATGCTGTGGCATCAAATTGAGTGCAGGGCAGGGGCGGCGTCAAAAGACTTGACATCACGACGTCCAATTCAATGCTGCGTCATCAGTTAGCACTATAAAATGGTGAACTAAAATTTTTTTTCAGTCAGTCCATTCTATTCTTCCTCCCTGTTCCATTTTTCTTCTTCCCACGCCCAACCCCATGTCCCTAGACCCCATTTGGCTAGATTTTGTTAGGGAAAATCTGAGTTTAAATGGTTAATCCACCATCCATGATCCCAAAACCAATGTTGTGGGTGGAGGAGAAAATAAGAAAAACATTTTGTTCCAAAGGTTGGAAGATTTTAGAGATTTGGAGCTAGATTCATGTTCTAGGGATGAAGCCACAAATGGAATTGAAGGTAAGTCCAATTGTTCCATTCAATTTGATGTTTTTGCATTACTAAAGTTTCTACCCCTTTCTTGAACAATAAATTTTGGGAAGAAAATGATGAAATTTTGTTCTAGAATCATGGAAAAAATGGTTAATTAGTGAATGGAAGTGTTTTAAGGTAAATTAAACATGAAGAATCATGATTCATGCTAAATTAGGGTTTTATGAATAGTATAATTTGGGGATTTTTAGAATTTATGTGAAATTACCAAGGGAAAAATGATTAATGCATGAATTATAGTGGTAAAGAACTTGTTTAAAGTGAAAAGATGAATTTGGGTCATGCTTAAGTAAAAGCTAAAAAAGGGCTTTTTGTATATATAGTGGCTAAGTAGTTAATTGAGCAAGTTAATGACTTAATTAGCTTATTTTCATGGTTAATTATACATTAATTGTATTATATGTGGGTGGAGATGAAATTCCCTTGGTATGTTGTATGGAATGGTTATCATTTACGTGATATACATAGAATATGTTCGATGAAATACACCATCGAACATTAAAGTATGTGAAAAAGGGTTTGATTCTAACCCTAAGACCATAATGGAATAGAGTGGGATCTGGTTTATTTGGAATGTAGTGAAAGAGGTTATTTAAATATGACTTGTATAATGTTAAGAATGAAAATAATCTACTTGAGCATTATGGAAATGGATAGATAAGTTATGCCTAGTAAATATATGATGAAAAGTCTCAATGAGAAATATATAAATTGAATTGTTGTATATGTTATATGTATAGGATCATCAGAGTATGGATAAGAGACTACAAAGCTTGAGAAGTTATGACATCATCAGAAGTTAAGTAGGCCCCATTTTCTGGTTGAGTGTAATACTGAATGGGGATATCGAATGTCCCATTTGTTTGTATCTGAGCTTCTATGTTTTGATTGGGGGAGGTGGAAATCCCATGGGTTGCTATTTGATAATGTCACGCCCCACCTCCTAGGGCTATTTTCATGATATTTCTTCACAATTACACTATAATTCACCACAATTCCCCCACTTCTAGGTTGGGGTACTCGGGTGCTATTTTTGGATTGGATTGAGTCCTCCTGAGAAATGGATAGAGTTCCCCCTGAAATATTAGATTATACTCCTATACAATCATTAATTAACTAAAATCACAATCTTAAATAATAAAAAACATCAATATTATCTAACTAAATCATACCCATACCTACATTCATCTACCTAAAATCAGAATCATCATGATGGTAATACATCTAAGGGAAATTCTATCATTCTATTACCATATTATAATTATTGAATTATGACATGCCATTATATCTAATTATACTTCATTTAGAATCTTTTAAACATAATCACATACATGCATAACAAATTTACAATCATACAATCCATACTAAGACTCCAATGCTATTACATTATACTATAAGAAGAAGTGTCTTTGTCCTTTACTTATCTAGTTCAAACCCACAACTAGAATTCTTTACCTGACTTATCAGCTAAAATCTTAAATAAGAAGGTGTAAGTCCGGGCAACTCAGTAAATAGGCTAAGATATAAAATCATAAAAGTTAAAATTAATCAAAATTAACATGTTCTAACTCAGAACATAAATAAAACATAACCATACAGTCATATAATATATCATGCCACCTACACAGCCGTGGGATATCACTTATCCCATCTTTACCACCCATTCACAACATCATAGTAGGAAATTATACTTTCCCTATCAATTCATACAATGAAGGTACAATAATATAAAACATACTTTTAGATTTTAGCATAGGATACTCTATCTTTCTCATTTAATCATTCATATATGTATAATAAATTACACAATATCACTATCACATTATAGTTCTTGTGCCATTAGTTTCACTCAAAAATATTATCCCATGATAATCATGAATTCTTTTCAATATAATTAAGGGATCCCCACTATCCCCCTACAATCTTGCAATCATAAAGTAGATAAAGATCAACTTTAAATAAATCTGGGATATCCACTATCCCTCATCTAAAACATCCATACCCGGATACATTCAATTGGATAACTACTATCACCATTTATACATACATTTAAACAAAAAAGGGAGCCTATTTACCTTAATGGAGCTCATTTCATAATTCCTCATGTTCTCAAGTTTGGCTTCCTAAATCCATTCTCAATTGGTCCAATTCATATGTGACTTCCACCTTAGAGCATGATTCCGACCTCAAATCCTCCAGAATGCACCATGAGTTGCAGTAAATCCAAATTCCTAGCCTCTTCTAGCATCTAAATGGCGAAACACATCTCCGTATGCATGTCAGGTAAAGACTCTCAATTGTGGATTAGGATTGGCGAGCATGTGTAGAAGACATGCTTTGTGGTATAATAGAATGTTGGGATTGGGGTTCCTTTGTATATTTGTATAAGGGTAATTTGTATAATTATGTTAATTGCAAATGATGTATATTATAGTGTAATGGCATGTCAAAATAATGATAAATGTATATGATATTAAGAGGAATTAAATATGTTTATTTCCATCATGGGGCGACGCAGGTTCTAGGTTGTGGATAGTTGGGCTAGTTAGGTCATTTATGGTTTTATTTATAATTATCAAAATTTCAATTTTATTGATGATTGGAAATTGTATCGGTTTAAATTTATAAAATTCAAGG